>LQNK01002022.1:0-11337 GCA_001586405.1 Phoebis sennae
TTGAAAAATATTCAATGTACAGAAATGGTTCGGTTACTCTTTTATTATATGTATAGATTATTATTTCATCAAAATCAATACAGCATTCTTCCAAAAATAATTGATTAAAAAATGGTTATATTATGATGTGTATTGTATTTTTTTTATAATTATTACAAATACGGTGTTATATTTAGATGTTTGGCATTCTGTGCGTAATATAATAAGAATTTTATAGCGTTATATATTTAAATAAAATGATTTAAATAGAATCTGACGCATTAAATCATGATAAATAGCTTTTAATACCAAATGTAAATGCTTGTTTGGACTAGTTTGTGTACATTGAAATTAATTTTATTTTCAAAATAAAGAAATTAAACATACCCGTTGTTTTTTTTTTATAAATTTCAAAAACAAAATTAAAAAATTCTAAAAATGTTGCATTGCAAGGAATTATGATTTTATTAGAACCATTTATTCCTGTATAAGTAGAACTAATATTTACAGACACGAGAAAAGGACTGTTATTAGCACAAAACAATATCAACCTAGATTTAGTCCACAGTATTTAGAACTATCCAACAGATGTTTAGATGTTTGTAAACTACTGGCCGGAATTAGGTCAAATTTCGTACACAGGTAGACTGTTAAGTGATAGGATACTTTTGATTGGTCTAAAGACCCCAAATTTAACGCGGGCGAAGGGAACGGGCAGTTAGTTATTTGTAAATTAAAAAAAGGAAGTGTTAAGGATAGCAATTGCGATGCAGCATTGAAAGCTTTAAGGATACATAATGTCCAAGAAAAGGTCAAAATGTCTCTTAAACTTCAAGCACAATTAAGTATAGTACTTAAAGTTGTTACGAGTCTTCCTGGATTTGGGCTTTTAAAAAATACTAATTTTTAATTAGCGAATATAATGAGAGGCAGCCGTCTCACGGCCGCGGCCGTTTTCTATAATGTATCAAGGATTATAGATAGATTGTAATCTCAGATTAAATTACATTTGGTTGTCAAAAGTCATAACAAATGCTATCCGTCGACAAATATATAGTTTTGCAAATAGATAGATTTGCCTGACTTTAGTAAGCAAAACAAGATAGAATATTGAAAACGGCTGTTACTAGGAAGGATGTTGGATAGAGACTGACTGAGGAATGATGGGCAGGATGGTTTTGAGTAGGGTGAGCATTATACCATACAGAGTACCGATATAACAGCACGCAATGCACGTATGCCGCTTTTGGTAGGCCCATTACTCTTTAAGTCTTACATCTCTGCTCTCTGAATACTCTTATATCGCTTTGTGATCCTTTTCCTTTTCTCATTCTTATATTCCTTTGGGCTTTAGTGCTTTTTTTGAAATAAAAGCAGCGTCCATAGCATACATATAGATCTACCATAGAGAGCGAATATGCTCACACCTTTATTGGACTTGTGACGTCATATTGTTGTTAGAGAGTACACTTAATAACAAAAATAAAATAAATAAATATGACATGGTGGCCAATCTCAACAGATACTAGCCAGCTGCGCAGGAGATATTAAAGTGCATAAGTGTACGCGCAAACACAGGTGCACTCTCTGCACACAAATCTCTCATTCTTCTCTCTATTCTTTTACTCTCATTACCCGTAGAGACATCCAAACTTTCAAATTTATAATATTTAGTAGAAAGATAATCCATATTCTGCAATACCTTTTTTGGGTTGTGCCTACGGTCTTTTTTGGCACAACTATAATGTGGCACAATTATAATAATTTTCTATTTTTACCCCTTTTGTGAGAATACTTATACGGGTGTTGCTAATCACTTACCATCTGTGGAGAATGGTATTTATTCCTACGAAAAGGGAGTATCTTCGACCAGTCCGAACCACAGGACTGGCCGGTCGATAGGACCCAAGGATTGATGTTTGGAATTGGTACATAATATATGCTTAGCGGCGAAAACATTTCACCATCGCTATTTGGGAATGGTGACGTCATGGTTACGGCACACATCAAAAATAAACGATAAAATCCTTAAAGGTGTCGTTGAAATAATAATATTGCGAAAGGAATAAAATTAGGGCAAGTAAAAACCCATAGTTGTTCGTGCCCTTACGAGTTGCTATGCGTACCCTCCGCAGGTCTTCAGTTGCCCGCATGTAGAACATACAGGGATGACGGATGGTCAGTCCCGAATCTTCACTTTGTAGTTCCACCTCCCACCAGCTATCACCGTCTCTATCTTGTCAGTGATAAAAAACTAAGAACATGCATTTTCCTACTACAAATTTATTTTGCCGCTTTTTCAAATGAGTAGCATTTCAAAAGGCAAACAAAATAAGCAAAGTAAATTAAGGAAAGAAAAAAAGAACATTTTAAGCTAAAAACATATACAATTGCAGAAATAGAGAGTGTGTGTGTGTAACACGTGTATGTGAAAAGGCATTAATAGCGAGTATGAAAGGAGAGGAAGGAAAATGTGGAAAGATCACATAGGCACAGATAATATAATACTATACTAGACATAGGTATATAGTATGATAGAGATGAGAAAAATACGGGCTTTCATACAAAAATTAAAACACGGTGAGATATGGAAATTCCCTGAAATTGACACCAATTGTAAGCGATAGTTGTAGGCAACGTTAGTAAATATAATCTACTTCTCTATTACAATAACTATTTCTCTGTCCTGTGTTTTTTTTAATTTTTACAGATTGCAAACAATTTCAATGGACGCATTTTTTGCCCAAATGTCTACACCCTTTTAACCCTAATGATGCCCGCATCGCGAAATTAATAAACAGAAAACAATAGCGAAATCAAGTTTTAACGCACTCCACTATAATTAAAAGCAAAATTATTCCACCCTTCTTGATTAACTACCACCCACCACCCCATTTCTTCGCGCGATGGTCAGTGTAGCTCTACCTTCTTACAAACTATGTCGCCTTAGAAACTAAGTGCAAAACAAAAATAAACAAAATCTATCACATTCCCGAAAAACCAACGAAAAATCATGTATTTCAAACAATTTACGAATTTAAAACCTCCAAAAGTGATGGTGCTACAATATGAATTCACAAAAATATAACCTCTTTCGAATTTTAAAATGTCTGACACTTCCAATTAAGCACACAAAATGACGTCAGTGACGTTTTTTCGCGCCAAAAAATCAATCATGGCGGCGATATTCCCGGTCGTTTTTTACCTTTTCAAAATCAAAATGAAATGACGAAACTGAATATTGTGTGTTAGCGAAGATGTGAACTAGTGATAAAAATTTTGGAACTGTGATTTTTTAATTGTGTGTTTGTGACGTGTTTTGGCTGTGGATTTATTGTTAAAAGTTTGTAAGTATAAAGATTTTTTTTTTTTACTTTTTAATTTTTATTGTAAAAGCATGGCAGAGGCATTCAGATATCATTTTATAAATTATAAATACAAATAATTAATATTTTAAAATGTTAAAAAACTGTTTGAAAAGCGGTTCCTTGCTCAGCAATAATGAAGTGAATCATGAATATGATATATGTATATAAGTCAACGAGACACCAACCATGATTGCCAACCAGTTAAAAGATCGATCAGGAGAAAGGACCACTAACCGTGATGCTTGGCTACACATAAAAAAATATAATAACAATAAGAAAACAAAATTTAATAGGAAGATGTTGATATGTAGATTTAAATTTCCCGTATGTCACTTCTAAAGTTATGGTGTATTTTTTATTTTGTTTTCATAATCGAAGAGTTGACTTATTGTGGATTTATTATATGAATATTACTTTCTTAATTCTCATACTTTAGTACACTTATTACTGAACTGCCAAAGAAGAGTGCCTTTTTTGTAAAACATAATTCTTATAAAAACATCAAATTGAATAGATTTCACCAATGAAATTTACAGCGAAGTAACTAATTCTTATCTTAACTAATAATTTATTTCACATCACACATATTACAGTTGGCACAATGATTTTTTTCTCTCTATTCATCCCTTTCTCTCTTGTCTTCGCCGTATTCCTTTTGCATCCATAATCATCCCTCCCTAACCACCATTCGACTACGTTAGTGCAGTGGTTAACATATTAGGCATTAAAATCGACAGGTCTTGGGTGGACCCGACGTGAAAAAAAATGTCTTAGTTTAGCAAAGAAGACTGACCTACATCCTTCTAAATAAAAAATCAGTGAAACAGATTTAGCATCCGTCCCGTACTTTATTAGGAGCAAGACTTCAGTCCTTTACCAACATAATACCACAGATAATAGTATACGATAATAAAATTAAGTAGTTGTTCCTAACGAGTAATATACCGGGTGTATATTACTCGTTATAGTTTGTAATAATATACAGTCTTGAAAAATAGGGAATATAAAGTAAGCGGAGTGGAAACTGATGCTATAGATATAAATTAAAAACCTTTGCTATTTTAGAAGAATTAAATATCCGAATGAAATATATAAAACTGTACACCCTACGACGCGAGTAGAAACAGATTATTAATATTACTAAAATTTTATTTTATTTTAAGTACATATTTTAATTTTTATTACCTCAATACAATGGGAATTAATAATTATGATGAACAGAGAAAGTTTTATTCTTAAAATAAAAAATACGTTTTGAAAAACACCCGGTATAGAACATGGCATCGCAAATAATAAAAATCTAAATCAGTGATTCCCAAAGTGGTCTATATCGACTCCTAGGGGTCTATGACAACCTTCAAGGGATCTACGTCAGCGAAAAAAAATGAATAACATGTGTTTTTACTTTTAGTTTTTAACATTAAACTTCAATATCAGGTAAATTGGAGGTCTACCTAACACGGATAATCATGGCAAGGGTCTCCCACAAAAATCTTTGGGAAACTTTGATCTAAATGATTGTTTCGTAGTCATAGACGTTGCATATGATTTGAGAAACAGTGTTGCAACGTTATTAATGAATTACAAACGGCCCTACCTAGCATGCAAATAAATATGAATATGTAATAATTACGTGAAAAAGCAACAAACTAAATGCAAGAAATAATATTTGTAACTCGAAGAATGTTACCCTAATTATGAATTTTAATGACATTTATATTTAAATTATTAAATGAATTGTATTATGTAAATATTACCACACATAATGCATTGATGTAGGTGTTTGTGGAATCTTATATTTCCTAACTTAAGATTTTCTAAGTAGTTAGCATCAAAATGTCAATAGATAAAAATATTAAAAAGTCAGTAGTCACAAAACTTTACTATTATAAGAAAAAATAAATAGAATTTGGAACCCTACCAGTATAATATAAGCAATAGTTACGAGAACATAATCTAATTCATATTAAAATAATTTTAAATCAAATTAAGCGAGTCACTATCATTCGAATAATAAACTGAGAAATACTTATCTCAAATTATTAATTAATGCAGTTTAAAATTGCAAATCAACCATAGTGGGCAAAAATTAAAATGGTGACGACATTTTTTTGAGATTTTTATTTTTTGTTATAGAATGCACTATAAGTGGGACTAAAAGTGAGAAGGTCTCCACATAGAAGGGCATGCCTATACCCTTTTCTTATAACTCCAATTTACGCTTAACTATTTTTGGTTGAGTTATGCTCATATCTATAAATTATAAATTATATTCATTATAAGTATAATTAGCGTTAAGTTTTGTTATGTTATTTAGCTGAGTGTAATCTTTGTTGGAAATTCTAATAAATAAATAAATATCGTTTTTGGGACCTAAATCTCGCCTGGTTTAAATCGATGACATAATTCGTCATTTTCGCGTTTTTACCTGAAGCACATCCAAACACACCTCATTCTAATTTATTACTAAGTCAAAATATATGTAAAATTGCATTAAATAACCATGTCGTATTTTGAAACACGAGAGTGATGTACAATAATTAATTTCATAGACCTAGCCCACGCTAATTTTTACGAAGGGCAAACGGAGGCGTTAACCCAATAAAATTGTGAATCACACGTGACTCATCGTATAGAATTCGCCTTAGCTTGAAGTAATTTTGGTGTTTTTCACAATGTTTGAAATTTTTAGAATTTTATTTAACGTTTAAATTGATCTTCACTTGTAACATGAAAACTGTAAGAAGTCACTGGCTCTCACACACAACACACACAACACACACACACACACACACACACACATACACACACAGTACACAGGTTTAATTGTGTAATGTTATATTGGTGAAATAAATGATTTATTTATTTATATGTTGTGAGTTGTGTTTGGGGACACGTAAATATTTCCGCCAAAAAAAGAAAAGGTACCAAATAACGAAATGTGATCTAGAGTTTCCCTAGAATTAATACCTTTTTCATTCTCCACATTAACTTGCGAAAGTTTGTAAGGATGGATGTTCGTTACTTTTTCAGGCAAAATTACAGAACCGATTATGATGAAATTTGGTATACGCTTAGGTAAGGGTCCAGAATAACATACTCGTACAGATTATTTAATCTCGGAATTCTCACGGGATCAGAAGTTACGCGAGTGAAAATGTGGGACATGTTAATATATACATATTTTAGAGTCCAAGTTTTTGAATAGACTTAATGTAAAACTAAAATAATAATCATATAAAGAAGAGCATTTAATAAAAGGCAGTATCCATTGTTACACTTTACTTCCAGAGTATAGCTTCTTCGCATATCCCGTTTTCAATTTTCCTAAATTAAAAACATGATGATACAACAATGTAACCTATATTTTACCCAATGAAGGGGTACCATTAATCACAATACACATTATCTATGAGGTAATAGAAAGATTGACAGCCTGATACGTATATTGATTGGTTTTACCCAAAACTCCATTGTCTTTAAGTTCTTCCATGTTAATTTTTCGGGTAAATTGTTTTGCATGGTCCCAGTCTATCATTTTGACTTAGGCACTATCTCCCAGTGCAGTGTTTACTTGACGGAAAATTTTACGTCAAGTAACTAGCAATTAAATCGCACTGGATACTTATATGCCGATGAAATTACATATATAGTTTTCTAGCTGATACGCGCGGCTTCGCTCACGTAGCATAAACCTTACTGATATTATAACGAGGAAATATTTGTTTGTTTGTATTGAATAAGCTCCGAAACTACAGGATCGTCTAAACTCCAAAACTCTAAGACCGAATTGGATGAAATTTTGTACAGAGATTCTTTGAAACCCCAGGAATGACATAGGATGGTTTTTATCCCGAAAATCCTACGGGAATGGAATATTTACGCGGGTGTTTAAAGCCAATAAAATATAGCCTATGTTAGTCGTGGATTTCACCATTCGAAAGCAAAGTAGCTGTAGAATAAGATATTAAAAATATCGGTCCATTAGTTTTGAAGTAATATTAGTGTAGATAATAGTAATATAATCTTTGTTTTTCTTTAAACATTGTCACGGGAAATAAGCTTGTTCAGTTAACAATTGTAACCATCAGAAATTGCGAGGCTACCGATTAAACAATTTAAATTACAATTGAACCGATCTTGAACTTTTTAGGCGTGTTTTTCTAATTGATTTATTGTTATATAAATCGTTATTGTTATGGTTCGCTACTGTTAATATAACCTTGGTATTTTTATAAAAAAATATTCTGAACATTGCATCGTGGTTGCATCCGCGACCATGATAATAAAAGCATATTTTAATATCTACACTAATATTTTAAAGAAAAGAGGAAAAATTTATTATTTTTTAATTGGAATCCTACATTATTCTTGATGAACCTGGGCTATATATCATCCAAAAAATATAAATATAACTTTTAAAAATAATATACAACTTCAATGTCACCTCGAATACTGCGAAAAGGCCAAAACAAAATTTCACTTCCTCTCCTTTCCCTTAAAGGAGAAATTTAGATTTATATTTTTAGTGAACAAGATATAAGATAACCTTCCACGGGTAGTTCACTAAAAATGAAAAAATAAAAGAAAAAATGTAAAGGCACCGACTGAATAGATTTTGAAAATAAAATATAAGGTATTTTCTATTTTTTAGTCTGAGGAAGTCGGTTTTAGTTTATTTAAAAAGTTCTTATTTTGATGAAAACTTACAAACATCTTAACAATCTGTCTATATAACATATCTATAGTGCGTTTATATATATTCCTCAGATAAAAACGTAAAAGTATACGCAACCATATTTAATGTAATAGCAGTAGGGAACACAATTAAACACAACCTAAATATATTCCGTGAAAAAATTTCAACGAAATAATTTGTTTGGGAAATTACGTTCGTGATTTTTGTGAAGATTACTAGGAACAACATTAATATTTACAACATTAACAGTAATATGATGTACTTGTCCAAAATGTGTTCTTTTCGTTTTGCTTTGTATATTTTCATGAACGGTACAGCTTTTGTGTTACAAATTTTTACTTTGACAGTCATACTTTTTTTTTTAAATCGAGTATGAAGAGTAAGTCGTGCTTGAGCACGGAGAAGTTACCACAGAAAATCGGCCTGAAACAATATTATACCGTGTCTCGTATTCTGTGAGGATTCGCCGTACGCCTGCTATTCTCTCATATTAATTCTCTTCATGAATCCTTCATCAGTCGTTGAAGATACACATATTTGAGTGTCACTTATACTACTAATACTAATCCCAATACTACAAATATTATATAGGTGAAAGTTTTAATGTTATGTGTCGATTATGGCGCAAGTACTATACGGATTTTGATGAAATTAATAACTACAGATAGATTATTAGCTGGATTAGATAACAGGACACCTTTTATTATCTATAGCTGAGCTCTGCGGTTTAATCTCGCGTATGTATCCCGTTCAAGTAGGCTTTTCGGGATAAAAATCACAAAGTTTCATCAAAATCGGTCCTGTAGCATCGGTGCCTATTCAATACAAACAAACAAATCGTTCCTCTTTGGTCTTAGTATAGATAGAACCTGAAAATGTCACGAGCAAAGTATTTGCTAGTAATGTGTTAGAATATCATCTTGCGTTAAATTTGATGTCAATTTCGTAGTAAAAGAAACATTACTGACACAGTTTAAAAGTAAACAGTTTATATCATATCCGTTCACTTAACATACCTACATTATTTAAGGCAATTACCGCTATTACGTTGAAATCTATACTTAGACAACATTCAAATACCTTTAAATCTACCTAAGGTTTAGGATTGAAACTAGTTTCTGGTAAGGTCTCTTACGCTTTCGTAGAAAATATTTCTTTTGGCACTTATAAGTGATGAGTCTTGATGCATTGAAAATGTGCGAATACCACTACTACCAAGAACCCTTAGTTCGTCAGGTCCGACAACTACTCGAGCAACTAGTCAAAGCAACTACTCAAGTTTCTTGCCGGTTCTTCTCGGTAGAGACAGCCTTCCGAATCGGTGGTAAATATATATATTATGCAATGTAAATGACGTTCTAAAAGCGCCTCAACAGAGACCAATTTGGAAAATAAACATTTTGACTTTTTGACTTTTGAACAAATATCTACACTAATATCATAAAGAGGAAAACTTTGTTTGTTTGCTTGTAATGAATAGGCTCAAAGGCTACTGGACCGATTTTAAAAATTCTTTCACCATTCGAAACCTACATTATCCGCGAGTAACATAGGCTATATTTAACATGCTACGAGAGCGAAGCCGCGCGGGTCAGCTAGTAAATTATAAAAAAAAGGTTAGCCTAATTCTCGAGTAACCTTGACTTCATAGCGCCCAAGGACGCCGGACAACCGTACTTTCTTCATACTAATACTGTAATAATGTCCGTTTGTTTGTCGTATACGAGTTACTAGCTTTGCCATAGCCCATACGGATTCACGAGCATCCGACGATACAATTCTGCTATGATTGTAAAGTTCTATAAGTCTAGATACTTAGAATAAAGCCTTCCCATGGATCTGCCTAAAAGAATATATATATAACATTATGCTACGGGAACTAAGCCGGATCAGCTAGAATCATAAACTTTTTTTAATCAATCTGGAAGTTTAAAAGATTTGCGATATTGAACAAACTTTGTTTTTTTTTTATTTTGATCAAAATTGTGATTTTTGATAGTATGCTGGTTAATTATACAGTAAGGAAAGTAAAGGAAAACTTAGAAAAAGTAGGATAGTTTAGGTCAGTTCCTAAGTTCCAGTCTCCAGTTCAAATTTTGCCTTCAAATTACACCCACACTTAGAAGAGCCTCTGTGGCGGTTGTGGTGTCCCAAATGATTCGATTGAGGGGTTCTACTCAATACAAGTCCGATATGACCCGGTCGTTTCCCCAGACGGCTAAACGTAGGCATTTCTCCTCGTAAAAACAAGGATTTTTAGCTTTGCGTTACATGACGTAGAATTGGTATAGTCCGGCACTAAATATAACATTAGTTTAGCCTAATTCCGTAACCTTGGCTCAGATCACAGCGCGCTTGATAACGCCCAAGGACGCCGGCCAGCCTTGCTTATTCGTGTTGTATAAAACGTAATGTGAGAGGCTCTTGTCATGTATGAGTTATTAGGCGACTTTTGAGGGCTTTTCGGACTTTTTGCATATATATTGTAAGAAAGAGAGAGAAAACTGATAAAAAATGGTCTCTGTATGTCAGTCAGAAAACTCAACGGATTTTAAATTAGAAACTTTTAATACTTAAATAAAAATGCAAAAAATATACTCGCAGTAAGTTATTCTTATGTTTAGATATACATACACCCATTCCTCGACTTCACTCAACCTCTGTCAACGAAAATTTATTTTCTGAGTCAGAAAAAAACTCCACTAACTCACGTCCACTCACGTTAAGAAAATTTAGGAGAAGAAAATTTAACACATCCATCCGTAATTTCGATTTATTTATTAAATTTTTATATTAATTATTTATTCATTAAAATATTATATTTTTATAGTACTTCATTATGAAATTTGTCATACGTCATATTTGACGTAACCTGAGTGGAAGAACATTTAAGGTAACTTCTTAGGAAACGGGTTTAGTTTAAAGTTAAATGCTGATGTAGGGGAGTTGTGATAACTATAATTTTTGTTAAAAAAAGTTGAAGTTAGACCAAACCAAACAACATTAAATAACATTTAATCTGTAACCCTATACGGAACCTACACATAAACGACAAATAAGTTATTATTACCAAAGTAAAAGCTCTCTATATTTCGAAAAAAAAAACTTTTTTTTCTATTAAAGTGAAATAAACCTTCTTTTTGTTCCACTAAACCATTATTCGCTTTCTCCACAAGAATATTCAATAATTATTATGCCACATACATAAATTACACTAAAGAAGGTCAAAATATAATAAACGCGCCAAAAATAAAGCTAACGTGACAGAAGCATAATTCATTCATCGAAAAA
>LQNK01002023.1:3854-30761 GCA_001586405.1 Phoebis sennae
CTCAGCAGAATTTTGAACTTTTTTATGACGATACTTTGCCATACTTATTTTATCTCTTGCCGAAAACAAATTGATACTTTTATGCAAGTTTTTACGACCCGATTGGCGCAGTGGATGTAGCAATGGTCTATTGTGTCGTAGGGTGTGGGTTCGATCTCCACGAGTAGAAATTGAATGTTTAATGAACATTGTAATTGTCTACTGCCTAAGTGTTCATCTACATAAAATATTTATTTATTTAATTTTGGAAGAAAAGTTTCCCAGTAATACCTCTAAAATAATTTTAATAGACATATTAAAGATAAGTATGTATTTATTTACAAAAAAAGGTATGTTTAGGTATGTCTATCTGTCTATAGTACAATCTTCGCTTAGTACCAGATAGCGTAGTGTTTAATGTTGCTGAATATTTACTTAATTTTTGTAATATCTCGAGATTTTTTACAGGTACGAGGGGGGCGAAACCACCTCTCTCTTCCGCAGCCGCTACAACAGCCTCGAAGAAGAGCTAGCGAACACACCGTACGCGTTCGCCACAGAGCGCACGCTGCGACTCAGCGACCCAATCCTCGATATCACAATCGATACTGATAAAGACGATTTATTCGGACCGAAAATCGATTCCGCGTTCACTGTCACGCAACTTGTGCACGCGCAGGATCGCTTTTTCGATCTTTCGAAGCGTAATTTCGAAGTGAAAAGTGCGCCGAGTTCGAGGGTCAAAGTTAGTGTTGGTGATTCGTTTCAGGTTATTTCGAGGGATGTGAGCGAACCGAGTTCCTTGCCGTGAGTTTTTTTATATTTGTTTCTATATAAATAGATGTATAAATCATTGAATTTTATTTGGTAAATTTAGATATTTTTGACATAAAATATAAAAATGCATAAAATACGTTAGGGACAAAAGGAGCTTATTAGTATTTAATACAAGAAACAAAACTATGGTTCAATTTACAAATTGATACTTAAATATTATATTGGTATAAATATTTATATCTGAATGAATCAACCAAAAATATTGGTTGCTAATTTTATAATAATTTATCATCCCGTCAGTAAAAACCTAGTTTTAATTTTTATTCAATATTGGTTTCCAATATCATCTGCTTTTAATATCCTTTTAAAAGCACATAATTTTAAGAAAAAAAATATTTATATGCAATCTACAAAACTTAAATATTTTTATAAAATCAAATCAGTAACATAACAGATTTCGACCACAAATATTCATACAAATTTATAAACGAACTAAATAACTAAACGTCCATATATAACGTTAGATATTTTACTTTCTTTACAAACCCGTTTTATAGGAATGTTAATAAATCTAGAGATTTTCGGCTAAACGTTGATCGATAGAAATATGCCTCAGAAACCGCTAAATACATAATATTATAATATATAAATTTTTAAAGACTATTCTAGTTAGTTTTTTTCTTCCCAAAGTAGACTTTGAGCTAGAGTTCGAAATATGATTTTAATAGTTTATAAAGAGTAGAAAATCAAAAATTCTATCTATCCCTTGTTTTGCTTACAAAAGTCAGGTAAATCTATCTATTTGCACTTTGATTTCGATTTGCTGTCGACGGATAGCTTTTGTTATGACTTTTGACAATCAAATATATCTTTGATACATTATTGAAAACGGCCGTAAATTTTGAAAATGTAAAATTCATTTATAGAAGTAAGAATAGAAGTAAGAATGCGTCATTTCTACGGATAGCTTTTTTTAAATAAGGAATATTATGCATTGACACACATAGATAGAATCGGAATTAATTAGTTTTATAGTTTCGACGAATTTAACACTTCCTTTGGACTAATTAAATGTGACATTTTTTTATAGTTTTAAAAACAATAGAAACTTCTTTGTTATAGAAACATTTAACTTTACGGTCAACAATCTTAAGTTTAATAAAAACTAGAAGCTAAATTCAAGGTTGTTCATGATATGGCAAAAACCACTTAATTTGCTAAAATCAGCTGTCATTTAGTTTGATTCTACTGTATAATTGCCTAAAATATGGACAATTTTTGTATCGTTTAAAAATATGAATTCCGTCTTAAACTTTGACACCAATTAAATGTCTTCTTTGCTTATAAATTATATTTTGATAGTTTCCTCTTTAATTCTTCATGTTTTTAATATTACATGCGTTTCGGCTTTGCTTTAAACTAAATTAGACTAAAATGAATGCAGATTTACTTTATTCTGAAACTGTTATAAATAAGTAAATGTTATAAATGAAAACGTACGTCGTTTTTATGAATTTTGAGCGCTTTTATAACTACGTTTTAATTTTCACTTTACCTTACTAATATTATCAATTAACTTATATAAATTAAGAAAATGATGAATGAAATAAAAATATTTAATCATAGTCTTATAGGCTTGGTATATTGCTATTTTGTTAATCATTTTCAAAAATAAAATACAAAAGTTATTGTACCGTAAACTCCGAGGTTACATACTGGTAACATTAATTATTTCATTAAAATTTCTTAATATTTCACAAATGTAATCTTGCATTATCGTTGCGATACTTTTCGCTTATCATTACATTTGCTCTTATGTAAGAAGTACAATCAATGCTTATGCCGAATTCTATTTCAACTAGCCTATAGTCTGAAATTCGAATAGACAAGTATTTTAAATTGTATTTAGATATGCCTATAAAGTTTTTTTCGTATAAACTTTTATTATATTTTCTTTTTTATTTATTTTGTATTTTTTTGTTATTGTAAACAATCATTAATTCTTAAATCTCTGCTCTAGATTCAAAATTAAAAAAATTAAAAAAATGAATGTACGTAAGAAAACTCTGGAATGGAAAAGGATAATACACGCGTAAAAATAATTTCCACAAAAACGTATTTCCTTTTTTTTCGAAAAAAATTAATAATATGTCATGCCATCAATATAATGTATAGAATTTTGCCAACACACACATAATTACGTATTACAAGACAACTTTTTTTTTTACTAAAAATATTTTTTAAAGTTTTTTCTATAATACCTACATAATGCTATTTTATATTCCAACACAAAAAAATACTTGAAATCTGTTAAATAAGTAAAAGAGTTGTAATTCTTAAGGAAAAACGCATTTTCTCTTTCAAAAGTAATGATTCCATAGAATTTCAAAGAAATAACAATAAAACGTATAAAATTTAAATTAAAAAGATTTGGGTGAACACAAAAATGCGGACATTGGTTATAAATACTCATAAAACTATTAAAATTTTCACGCGTTATTTTATGACATAATATTTGGAAACAAAACGGTATATAATTTATACAACTATTGATAAATCTATCGATTTGATTGTTTGTTTGGTCACGCTAAATTTACATTTTGTTGCTAAATTTGCATAATGTCACAATAAATAAAACAAACAATGTAAATAGGATATTTGTATTTTTTAATGATTTTTATTGATTCTGGCTGAATAGGTTAATCTTTCTATTACCATAATACTCCCATACATAGGTCTGACTCCTTCCATAACTCTTTTTCTATTTCCGCAATCAATCTTTGGAACTCTCTCCCTCCTCTTATCAGAGCAGCCCAAATTCTTAACTCCTTTAGATCTCTTCTTACTTAACACTTTCTGTCCTTGTGATGTTTATTTTTTTCTTTGTTTTATGTATTATTTTTCCTTTTACGAACTGTCTTTACCTGTATCCTGGAAGAGATCGATATTTAGCGATAAGGTCTTTTGCTTATGTGTATTTCTATTGTAATTGTATTACATGTTCTTTAAATAATTTGTTAATATTATTACGAAATTGCCCTTAAAAACAACGCGTAATTTTGGAATGCACCCTCTTAAAAGTTATAAAATCGTGTTTTTGTTTATTTTTACATAGTATCGCCATTACGTTTAACATTGGCAGACTTTCGCTCACTAATGTGGTTAATCACATACATACATAATTAATGATTTACTCCAAAACAGGGTTAGATAGCGCCATCTTTGTTTGCGTGTAACGTGTTTGGAAACACTTTTATGTCCTTTTAAAGACTTTTTAACCGACTTTCAAAAAAGGAGGAGGTTCTGAATTCTACCGTATTTTTATGTTACGGCATATCTCATGTCTCATTTATGGACCGATTTGGAAAATACTTTTTGCATTCGAAAGAATAGTGTCAGGGTGGTTAAACCCACATAAATTTGAAAAAAAAAATTAATTTAGTTAAAGTCTGATCATCCATGTGGAAGATATTATAGGGAACTCCTCGAAAATCAAAAGAATAAGGTCTGCGGTTAAGTTTCAATGATGTATATGTATTGTACATCAATGGGTATATACCCATTATACTCTAGCTCGGTGAGTAAATTATTGTGACTGGATCTGATGTCATAACCCGTTACACGTCACTGAAAACGGGAAAAATAATAACTTTTCCCCAAAAATAGAACCAACGTACTCACACTAAAAAACGTTATTTACCAACTTTAAAAATCTTTTTTTGTTAAGTTGGTTAATAACGTTTATTTTATTTTTGAAATCTATTCAAATTTGGAAAAAATACTTGTAAATTTGAAAATAGCCTATACCTACTTTGAATGGATAAAGACTCTGTCTATAGATTTAACTTTACACTTACCCCTCCTTGACATCTAAAATTAAAATTACTTCCTCCAACAAATACAACCCCAATTGCAAGTATTCCATGGATTACTTGTATTTGAATGCAAAAGATTTCAATATTCAGTTATTATTAGGAGTTATAAAACTTTGATATAAAATGTTTACAATTTGTATTCGAGAGCGCAAATAAATTGACATTTTAAAATGTATTGTGGGTGTCAGTCCTTGTATAGAAACTGGTGTGGAGTGCAAAATCCTAAACAGTGGTGTTGTTTTTAGGGTTCCCGTGCTAATCCAGACAAACTGATAAAATACGGTTTTGTTTTTAATGTTAATTGATTCCATTACATTAATTTGTGTAAATAATTCGTATTTTGTACTGTATATGCGTCCGACTCGAGTTTGGAGGCAGTATTGCCTACTGTAATGTCATAGAGAAGAGAAACGCTTTCTTTGTAATCTATGGGAATGCCGGGATCTTGTCTGGAACGCCAAAACTTACTTTTGGTCCCTGTGCTAAAGGAGTAAGTATAGATTTATTAATACGCGAAGCAAAAACTTTGTACCCCTTTTACGAAGATTTGGTACACTTATCTACATTAATATTATAAAGAAGAAAACTTTGTTTGTTTGGTTAAATAAACGAATGAATGAATGATTAGGCTCAAAAACTACTGGATCGATTTTAAAAAAAATTTCACCATTTGAAAGCTACATTATTTACGAGTAACATAGGCTATATATAACATTATGCTATGGGAGCGAAGGCGCGCGGATCAGCTAGTAGTTTATATGTAGAAGTGCTGGACGCTAATAATTTCCAATAATAAATGCTTATAAAGTACATTAAATCCTAAATCACAAATCATATGAAATGTGAGTACAAAAAACTTAACTTACAGGCAAGCACATTAAAAGTTTAGTTAAATAAACAATATTTAATAGGAAGGGCCAATATGTAAATAAAAAATTAAAGGGACTAAAAAGTATTATTGTTTATATATCATCAGTTTTTGATTCGCGCTTGGCCAATTTTTATTTAATTTATACGAAACATCGACCTAATGTTCAATGTTGTCCACATGTTAACAACCTTTATAGACTATGGTAAAAACGACTGTTTCATACATAATATGCATTATACAGTTATATATTGCTTTATGCAGTTTTGAAACAAAAATACAAAACCATTTTTTATATTGTTAACAAGGAAGTTAGTCATTCATAGTTTACTACTCTTTTGTTTATGCAAGAAAATCAGATTTTGTTTTAAATTTGTTTTTGAATTATTTTGTCCGTTTTTAACGGACATCAAAAACGTTATCTGTTTGACGTATGTAATATTACGGCTTCCCAGCACGTCAAGTTTCATTAAAATTGGTTCAGAAGTATAAGAGTTATGGATGAACTAAGAAAATATAGGTTATTTTCCTTGGCAAAAAGTTATTATGCAAAATTTCAGCAATATCTACTGTGAAACTTGGCAACGAGTATTGTCTTTCCCGTGCATATTATTAACATTGAACTTGGCTTATATCTTCACATTTTTGAAGGCCTTTCCGTCTATCACTACTAATATTATAAATGTGAAACTGTATTGTTCCGATTTGTCGTCAAAACAGCTGTGCTGATTTTGCTTAGTTTTAGCACAGTAATAAATTAGTCTGTGTAGACGGGAATTGACTGTTCCTTTCGAAAATAATCCTTGTTGAGAAAGTGTCTCACCTCAAAGTGTTTTAAGTGTGGGTCTTTCTACCTGCCATTATAATAGAAGAGGCATCAGACAAGTTTTCAGCTTGCCGCAAACACCTCCCCAAAAATGGTCCTAGCTCTACAAATAATACTTCTATGAAAGTCTAAAGTCTCGGTAGAGACAGCCTTCCGGATCGGTGATAAATAAAAAAATATATCAATTATGTAAATGTTAATTATATTCTAAAAGCGCATTATTTCGCATAAAATATAACACAAGCCATCTTTAGTTTTCGTTTCTGAAAAAAGCGGAAGTTTTTAAACCGAATTCAAGTGATTTATTGAGAACGCCACAAAAACCAAGGTCTTAAATTATGTTTTCGATAGAAAGACCTTGATTTAAAAAATGTAAAAAAATAGTTAGTGTTTTATAACAATGAAGACGATTATAATTTGTTGTTTTTTATTACGATGTTATTTTTAACTACTGAAATGATATTTAACTTTAAAAAACTATAAATTCAATGATGACAGAAAAAATATTCAAAAATTTCAGACTATTAAATTTCCATTTCAATGACTTTCAAATCATTTGTAGTCCGTAAGTGGACCCTAGACTTTCAGAGTATAAACATCATTATAATTTACACTTTTACCTTCTACAATACCAACTCCTACGATTTGCCTAGAAATAGTATAATATTATATTATCTGTGCCTAGAAGGAGCACTTTTGAGTGATTGCCGCGCCCTCTGTGTTTATTGTGCCATTGCCATAATTTAAGCTTATTTTTTTTCTTTTTACTTTTGTCAACACAATAAAGTGCAAATAAATTAATCAAATAGACAATTAAATATCACCAAAATCCTTGCAGTGATTTTGAAGTGCTGTTGTTGTTAGCCATTCTTTTGGTTTCTAGAAGAAGATCGATTAGCAATTATTAAAATCAAAAATACGACGCAAAATTTTGTACCAAAATAACGCAAGCGGAGGAGCTAAGGAGGAAACGGAGGAGGAGAACCTCTCTTAACTTAATTAAGATATTAATTATGTTGAAATTGTGATTTTTAAATTGATTTGTTGTATTTCAAAATATTTAATTAACGTGAGAAATTAAATACAAAATGCGCATGCTTTCTTGGCAAAATATCTCGACTCTAATATTTTATGACCTTGTATTGACTATGTTTTATGCAAATAAAATATATTACTATTAAAATCACAGAAAATATTGATACAGGCTGCTGTTTTTCCTAATAAATATAATCTTGACTTATTTAAAGCAAACGTGAATAGGCATTTATTAAGCAGGTATGCTCCATCCTAGACCACGTTATCACTTAAGATCAGGTGAAACGTTGGTCAAATGCCCGCTTAATCTGATATAAAAAAAATATAGATGTTGAACAGGACTCGTTCGAACTACTTTACTGACTACGTCCTGTCAAGCGAAGCGAGGTGCAAGGTTGTGTGCAAGCCGTGACGGGCTAGCGAGCCACGACTTGTTGTAAAAACCTGTCCACTCAGCACCTTAGTACAAGTAAATAGATTACTCGATAGACTGTATTGTCACTTCTTGATGGAAATGCATTTTATAATATTTTATAGAATTGATTAAATTTACAACCGGTTTCGAACAATCAAAAAAAAAAAAAAATCATAATCACTACCTGACGATGATTGTTCGAAACCGGTTGTAAATTTACTAAAGTCTATAAATAAATGTGGAAATAGTGTAAAAAATACTTTCAATTCTATAAAATATTGTAAACAGATTACTTTATTATCGTTAAGTATAGTTATCATATTTTTCAAATATTATTGGAATCGAACAAAATTTATTGTAATAGACACAGCTCATCGAACAGTTGATCTACTTACAAGAAGTATGTGTATTTTATTATAACTGTTAAAAATCAAAGCAAATTTAATTGGTGCTGAATAGAATCCCCAATTTCTCCAATTATATTATAATAAGTAAAATTAGTTTGTATCTATATATTGGGTTTCTACATTATTTCAAATACCTACTTGTTGCCTGGTAGAAATCGCTTTACAGCGATAAGGCTTCCTATTGTACATTTCTAGTTTATAATTTGATACTGTATTATTGTATGCATATTTTGGTACAATAAAGAGTTATTCCATTCTACTTCCTTCCTTTCTTCTATTCTAGCAATGCGTTAACATCTTTCAAATACGTAAATTTTCTCTTTTTTCAATGCTTTTAATTGTTATTATTTTTATCTATAATAGTTATAATATTATTATCATGCATTTATTTATTTCCTTCTCATTTTATTTTCATTGCCTGTATTTCTCTCTATGTACCTTGTGTATGGAATAAACTTTCTTTCTTCTAAAACGTTTTAATGGTTGATTCAAAAGTGTTTATCTAATTGTCTTTCAATCAAGAGCACCGCAGGCGTCCTTGGCGTGACATCTGTGCGCATCGGGCTTGTTATAATCACCTGCTACGTTAATGAAACTAGGTTTTGTTATAGACATACTTGAAAAAGTATGTTTTTTATATTAATAACTAGCTTTCCGCCCGCGGCTTCGCTCGCGTGTACCCGGTAATTATTCGAATTTTTCTCGCCGTAAAAACCATGCTTGAACTTCAACGAACATTTAAAAAAAGAATTGTCCAAATTGGTCCATTCGTTGTTGAGTTATGCGCTTACCAACACATTTTGCGATTCATTTTTATATATAAGAAGATGTAAAGGTTTGTTTGGTTATTTAAACGCGATAATCTCAAGAACAAAAGAAAAAAATTGTGTTAGATAAATAGCTCCCCCTGACCGATTTCGTTCATGGTGGCATATCTCAACAGAGACTAGCCAGCTGCGCAGGAGATATTATAGTGCACAAGTGTACACAGGTGCACTCTCTGTTCCTTTACTCTCATAACCCGATGGGACGGCAGACCGACACTCGCGGAGAGAGATCAGGCGCAGGACCGACAGGACACGTGCTCTCCGAGGCACGGGGGTGTTCCAACACCGCAAACTTCCATACTCAGGGCTGTTACTGAGATTTATTTTGTGTTAGATAGACTATTGATCGAATAAGGCTATAATCTACACTAATATTAAAATTTAAAACTAATATTAAATTAATAAAGAAAAAGACTGTTTGTTTGTTTGTCAGGAGTCATTTTTCAAACCCGTTCGGTAATTTCAAGTTCAGTGCTTGAAGTAAAGTTTTCTGCTTTCTAATGTTAGTATAGAAATTATACATAATAAAAATCATTCAGTTTCTAACAACACGATCGACCTAGTACGCATATGTCTCGAGAATCGAACCCACAACCGCAATACCGCACGGGTCAACACACGATACACGATCTAGTGACATCGTTGACATACTTTTGACATTTTTCTAGTATAGACACAGAAGTATGTCAAAATTACCACTCAAAATGTAGTGACGAATCGAAAAAACAATGATACTGTAAATATTTAGCTATTTTTTGATTACTCATACTGGTTTGCTTAAGAAGTGTTCGTAGAATTACTACTTTTTAACAGTTATTAACATCTATGCTACTTTCTGATGATAAAAAAATAACATTCTTCTTCAATCCAGGCTAGAAAATTTTGTGTTTCTACAGTACAAACAAACAGATCTAATAAAGAACTGAAGAATAACGATCAATTTGTGCTTATCAATATAATTTTGTTTACGAATTCTTTAATCATTTGATTTTAAAGTAAGGCTCAAAATTGGAAAGAGTTATTGGCATGTTTCCTCAATAATACAATTGTTTTAAATATTATTATAAAATATATACTCTAAGACATAGTTTTGTATGCCTTTCCAGGGCTGTTCTAATCAGATTAAAATAGATACAATAATATACCACAGCCCTGCTCAAATCAGTTAAATATGCTCACAATTATAAACAGATTAGCAAGCAAAGTGCAATTAAATATGTACAAATAATTACGAAAGTTTCCATTAATCTCAATTAGAGACAGTGATTTATCATCAAAACGAGACACAATTTTAATACAAGCTGTTTGTTTATTATCATTATCATCACCATCCCTTAAGGTTTATTTCACACAATTAATGCAGTCGTGTCAATGTTACAGCTTTTTGGGTGTTTATGGGCGGAGGTGATCATTTTAAGGTCCTGCGAAGCGTGGTGATCATTTAAATTGACAAGGTGCATTAAACTTAAAGGTTTTTAAATTGACGGTATTTAAGACAGTCTAAAAAAATGCTAAATTAGTTTAACTCCGTAATTATTTAAAAAAATAAAGAAAATAATAAAATTTCTGAGATTTTTTAGACAAAAACATCTTAGTAACAGTTCTGAGTTAGGAGTTGACGGTGTTGATACATCTCGTGCCTCGGAGAGCACGTGTCTTGTCGGTCCTGCGCCTGATCTCTCTCCGGTCGTGTCGGTCTGCCGTCCCATCGGGTTTTTGAGAGTGAAGGAATAGAGAGTGCACCTCTGTTCGCCTAAACTTGTGCACTATAATATCTCCTGTGCTATACAAATATGATGGGTGATAACTTTTATTGGTGAATGAATAAAAAAATGCTTTATTTTGCAGCAAAGCTTAAAGCTAACGACATTATAAGGGAAAACAAACAGTATAAAATAGTCGGCCTTATCGTTAAAGAACGATCTCTTCCAGGCTACCCGTGGTGAAGGAATAAGATACTTCATAAAGTTATGCGGTAGATGCGTAATGCTTACATAAATACACAAATGTATACATATATGTTTTATGGATCCCAAATTTACCACAACCAAAGCCGTAAGCAGAAGCTAAATTTACTGTATTTCTTTAATGTTGAAGGTTAATAAATGCATAAAACGATGAATATCCAAGATTTTAACCAGATAAGAGAGTGTTTTGTTACAATCACAATTATCGTGGTTAGAAAGCGTCTGTAAAAATGGCGTTTGTATATTTGGTTATTATGTAAGTTATCGTTCTACTGACACCTTACACAGATTTATTTGAACGTATTAAGTAAGATTACAATATTTTGAATGTTTTGTGCCAAAAAATTTAAAATAAATTAATATTCCTGAACATTTAACACAACGCCATCTAGTCCCAAACTAAGCAAACATACTTTTTGTAAATGTAGATGAATGAACACCAAGACAGTAGAAAACTACATCATAATTTTCTACTCGTGGGGATCGAACCCACACTCTCCAGCGTAATAGATTTGCTGCATCCACTGCGCCAATCAGGTCATCGTCAAAATGATTGACAAACATACAAACAACTCAGACTCACATTTCCAATCTTTAACTATCACGTACAAAAGTATTTACTAGCGTAGTTAGGTGCAATGCGAACCTCCTACGATCTAATGAACAATTAATGAATACTGTTCCCTTGTAGGTGTACATCATTTGTCAGATGAAGGTTGTATTGGATGCGTGAAAGAGATTCCCACAAATGTTTGCATTTTTTTTACAAAAAAGTAAAGGTGTTTAGCAAATCCAGCAAAAGAAAATACTTTTAGAAAATATTTTTTAAAGGATTTACTCGCTTTATTAAACATTATTTTACATTATTATTTTTAACTTTGTATCCTATATAAAAAATTTCAGCTGTTGATTTTCCATAAAATTAAATAAATAAATTAATTATTCCGACGTTTCGAGCACTTTACAGCGAGCGTGGTCACGAGTGACTGAGATGACAGTTGTTATGAGTGTTTAAAAAATTGGGTGTCTTACTCTTATTTGATATTTCCCCGAAGGTGGTATTTGGTAGCTTAAAAAAATATTTTATTTGGTATGGACTCGCGTTAAAACAAACACAAGAAAATACTAAGAAAAAATAAGTAAAAAAATTGTGTCTCAAACGTTTGCCTTCAAAGAGTTCCGAAATAGTCCAAGATATCGTATCAAATAACGGTGTTTACGTGTGCGTTCAAGCGCGCTCTATGTAGAATTTGACTTCTGTAATATTTGTGTTACTAGAGCTCAAGCGTAGTTAGGTGCAATGCCATCCTACGTTTTAATGAACAATAGTAATTAATACCTGTAGGTGTCGATCATTTGTCAGATGGTGTGTGTTGGATGCACATTCAGGTCAATGGCAGTTTTTGTGCATTGAAAGTGGAGAAAAATGATATTGTATTAAAGGTTACGTTTTAGAAATTCTGACCTCAAATTCATTGATATATAATGAGAAAAGATCTCATTTAAATATCATTCTTTAAGTTTTACCAATTGGTTGCCTGGCAGAAATCACTATTTAGTGATAAGGCCGCATATTGGCAACCCTTTGGTACGCATTTACAACCTATTATTTGTTAAAATATAAAACATAAAAGTCGTGGTTATTTAGAATCATATACTTAGTTAAATACGTTTTGTTAATTTCATCGGAGTATTCATCACTACCAAATAAAGTTGCAAGATGTATGCATAATATACTTTCATTCATATAATATCATATTATGGTGATATAACTATGTAACAATGAGTGTTACGCATTTTGGAAACAATGGTACACCATGTTCATGCTCATATTAAAGATGGCGGCCTACATATTTATTTATTTAATAGCCATACCAACAGTGTACACATAAAAACTCAGATTAATGAAATCTAAACATGAATAGATAGTAAGCCATGATGTATACACCAATTGTGTGAGGAATTATAGAGAAATTGATAAGAAAATAGAAATTGTTTTATTTTAATTATAAAAAGAAAATAGTTTTCAGAACAGACAGAACGAAATAAGGAAGCTAGGATATATAATTAAATTGATACTTATAGCTATGCTAGAGCTATTATGACAGGATGAAATACACAATCATGAAAAATTGGACTATATGAATGATATTTTCTAGCTCACTCCTCGTAGGCGAAACCTGGGGTAGGAACTATAAATAATTACTTACATATAATTGCAAATATTAATTGTGCCGCATGTCAGGCACAATGAGATTCTCGATGTAATAAAAAAAGGGCTGACATACTACAAATATTATAAATCTTTTAAAACTTTAATAGATTTTTACAGCTTCATAAAAATTGTGAATTGATTGGTCATTTTTATGGTTTGATCCCCTTTCCAACACAAGTTTCATATGACACTTATTTTCAAAACATACAGGCACTACATATAATAATTATATAATAACGGTTACGCACGTCAGGAACAATGGTCTTATCTAGATACAAGATGGCTTCCCACGGACCCCTAGCTACAACAATGTATGTCGCAAGATTTACATTTGCATGTAATAGTGTAGGAGTTGAATGTTATTTATTTTATTTGTTTTGAACATGATTTATGAGATGTTTTGGTCGAATCGTAATGTATGGAATCATAATATTATCTTACCTTTGTACAGATTAAATTAAATATATATTCCTCCAAGGCCGATGTGGCCACGGCGACTGTAATTAGAATTGGGAGCTAGCTGTTGTAGCTCTTTCGTGTGCTCGTATGTGGCTTAGGTACCCTATCTTAGTCTTAAAGGTACGAGCACATTTTGGACATGTAAGGACACCGTCAATAATATTATAATGAATAGCCACAGGTCGGCGGGCTTTTAGTTCATCACGTTTACGGTCTAATTCAGATGTTCTGTTGACTTCAAATGTTGATGTTTTTCCATGTATGAGGGATCTCCAATTGGTGCGGTCACTAGCTTTATACTCCCAGGAGGACGTTTCGATAGCCATCTTATTGTATGCTACACCAGCTCAATTTTGCATTATTTTGTTTATAAAAGCCTGTTTGCCTAATTTCGCATTCCTTTGTTTTTTAATTAATAAAAATATTTATTAAGAGAAACTCATTAATTAGATTTTTTTTTAATTTAACATTGTAAAAAGAAAAGAAAAACGTAAGATGACTAATGATCATGAAATTGACTTGGAACAAATGAGCTTCTATGCTTGCAAAATATTTGCAAAGTTTGTATCATTTACTTAAATTAACTGAGCAATTTAATATTCTTCTACATTTTCACCTTCTTCTACATTACGTAACCATTATCACTTACATGCTTATTGACAATAAAATTACCACACTAAATGAGTCACAGGCTCCTACACTATACCGAATGAATATGATAACGCATAGCATTGCGCACGCGCATACTGGCTTACAATTGTGAAATATGAGTACTTCCCGTTACATATTTTAGTAAGCGACTTTCAAAAAAGGGGGAGGTTGTCAATTCGACTGTATTTTTTGAGACTGAATTGTGACAAGCTCACAGGTCACTAAAATGAAAAATAATAACTTTTTGCTAAAAAATAGAACCGACTTCCTCACTCTAAAAAGTAGAAAATAACTTTAATTTTATTTTTTTTTAAATACAAAGTTGGTGCTTTTACCTATTTTCAATTTAACAAGTGCTTGCAGTTTGGACCGGCTAGGTATAGACTTTAACAGAAATAAAATTAAAGTTATTTTCTACTTTTTAGAGTGAGGAAGTTGGCAAAAATTCAAAATAGTAAGAGTTCTCAGTTTATTGTCATAAATATTCGTAAATGGTTTTTCTTTTGACAAAACGAAAAAATCCAATATTTACAGTTATGTTAGTTTTTTTTCCAATGCAGTTTTCAGTAGCCTTCTGAATCTGTGGTAAATAAAAATATATTAATTATATAATTGGAGTTCTAAAAGTGCCTTAAAGGAGGTGATTGCAATAATTAAATCACTTCATACGGTATTTTATTTTTAACGATAACGCATGTTTTATAAATATTACGTGCTGAAATTGAAAATTTTGTCCATTTTAGAGAGATAAGTTTGACGTTAAATTCAAACTTCTTGTTATTAATATTTACCTATATTGCCATTGTCGTTTACAAAGAGTATACTTGCCCAAAAAAAATTAATTGACTTCCGTTTATAATTTTGTTAATTGAGTATTCTACAAAAAATACCCGACCAAAGGTGCAAATAATTTAATTTCTATAAAAAATGTTTTGTCAATTTTTTGAGAGACCAACACAGTTTGTTAGATAAACCATAAAAACCATATGCACCCCTTTTTCCAAGATAGCAGCCGCGGTACAAAGTTACAATCGAAACGTAACTTTTCAATAGACAAATAGTATCAGAAAGTCAAGCATTTTTACAAAAGACATAGGGAAAGATATAGACTGACATCAGCGGTTAGCTTCATGCTTTCTTCCCCCACATTGCATCAATAGGTACATCAATTTAAACATAAACGTGGTTGTGGTTGCTATTATTGTTTTCGTTTTCTAAGATTTCACTTTGATTTATTTTCTATTATTTAACCAAATTGTGTTCAGTAATATCGTATGGTCAATTCCACTTCTCATTGAAATGAAACTCCTAGTAAATACGTTCGCACAAGAAATATATATTAACAGACAAATTATTCAGCGTGATTGGTAATAGTAAAGAAAGGATTTTGATACAACAATCAAATTTGGAAAAAACAGGCTATATACGCGGGTGAAACCGGGACGGCTACTTTAATATAGGTTTTTGTAAAATTATAAGCGCAGCAATCATCACCTAAGAGATGCTTAATTCATTAAGGGACACTATGTATATAAATTTATAGTTTTAATAGGTGCTGTATAGCATATAAAATAAAATAAAAAACACAAATAAAGAAACATACATGTCACCAGAAGATCCATGAAAATGAACATCCCTCAGATCACATAGTGTACAAATATGCAATAATGTGTCACCTTTAGTTGAAATGTTAATTTTGAAATTAACTTTAGGCTGTGCTTTAGGCATCATATTCAAGGAAGACTTGTTCTCTGACAAACGCAACCTCAAATATAACATTTCCATTGACTTTTTACATATTTAAAAGTATCTGTTTTACATGTATTTTCGAATAAACAGCCCTTTACCGGAGATTCCCAGTACCTTCAGGTTGCGAAACATCCGTCACTCGAACCAACGGTGATTCACGAGCTGTCATTAAGATAATTATCTTGTAATTGCTTGTAACACTCGCTCATTGTGCGTAAATGTGTGGTATGGGTTAGAGGAAACAGCGATTTGTTACCTCCCTTAATTTTTAAATAAATGACTTCTTGTCTAGAGATATTATATACGTGCCTTTAAAAAGTATGTTAAAGTGTAGTAGATACTGTTATGAAAAATGTTAAGGAATACTTAATTTAACTCCAGAACTATTGAATTAATTCATTTCTAAACTTTTATAGTTACTTATGAAACTCTTAAGATATTTATGTTTTATGAATTCAATCGATATTCGTTCCAAGATTTTTGTTTTATAAATTGAATTCAAATTAAAGAGACGTTAGCCATTCCTTTTACTTAATACGTATAGTGTTTATAAATAGAAATACACGTCGTAGAACATACCTACTAACGTAAGACAACACTAATTGGCCTAAAATGTACTGATAATGTTATGTTCTACGGTTATAGGTGAGCATTAAATAAGACTTAAATATCAGTAAGTAGGCACACAGCTCAACGGGTACGTCCGTACGCCACAGATGATAGGTGTGAAGTGTCAGAAGTGACACAATAGCTCCCCACCGGTCTGCGTACTAACATTTATTAAATGTCTTGAACACATCAGATGTGTGTGTGATGTGTGTTATGTGTTTTTTTTATTCGCTTCAGCATATGCCTTAATCCTTTCCTTACTTGACAAGCCACGCGGGGCGGAGAAAGCCTCAAGCCACATTATCTTTATGACGGTAGTTACACAAATTCATATTAACCACTTGAAACTTCGCTTTTATTCAACGAATTATAGACAACAATGATATGGATATCAATCAATATCTTTAAACCATTAATAATGTAAAGAAATATTTATTTTTTTATTATTTTTTTGTTTTCCGACAAACGATTTAACACAAAATACTCCATAGCGAGTAGAGACACAGCTCAAAATCTTAACATTATAAATGCGAAAGTAACTCTGTCTGTCTCTTCTTCACTCCTAAACCACTGAACCGATTTTGATGGAATTTCCTACAGACATTGTTTGAATACCGAAAAAGGAGACAGGATATTTTTTATCCCAGAAATCCACTGGGAACGGGAAATACACGCGGAAAAACCGCGGAGCACAGCTAAATATGTTATGCGATAATTTTGTTTTCTTTAAATCTGCCGGGTGCATTTGCAATCCTTCTGATTATAATAGACATCTTAATGAGGAAAGCTATATACAATTACACAGGCTAGATGTACGGCTGGAAAGATTATATGTACGGCTGGTAATTTTTTCAACTAAATTTAACTTTTTTAAACCACAGAAACATGACGCCAACTAGTTTCAAAATACGCAAAACAAATATACAAAAATGTTATACAATTTTCATTAAATACATCAGTATTTCAGTAAGAAAATCAAATTATTATTATCTTGTCCAGGGGTTCTCAATCTTTTTTAATCCGCGACGCAATTACGAGTTTAGTTCTATACATCCTGCGACAGTTTGGGAATCTCTGGTCTAGTCGAAGAGATGACAACCATGAAGTCTGCAGCAATAGATAATGTATATAATATCCAATGTACCAATTTAAATACAAAATAAGCTTGACCAACCAAACCAGTAATCAAATCTATAATAATTGGTGTTAGCATTAATAAACTATAATAATTATAATTACTTTCATAAAATCAACATGATTTAATTAAAATATTTACGTTCAAAATTAGTTGAGATCCAACAATAATATCCTAATTCTAAAGAGGCATTATTTAAGTTATTTAAGATCTATTAACTGTAACTACATGATGCCTGATATAAATAAATAAATAAAAATAATAATAGGGAGTTGTTATAATTAATATGTTAAACACAATTAAATCATACCTAACGTAATTCCAAAACGTGCGTGTTTACCTGGTTCCTGAATTTATTTGAAACAAAACACGAATATCGTAATATCTCGCAAGGACCTGACCAAATTGAGGTCAGTCCTATGCATATATAAATTAACCCACTTCTTGGTTCAAGGTTCTTTATTTACGAATTATGGGGTTGATGTAATGGGGTGTGTAATGGTAATGGAGGGTGGTAGCTACTATTGTACCCATGTACTTGTGAACCTATGTAATTGAATGACAGGAATCTGAAACTTAAGAAATAAATAAATATTTATTTGTCACGAACACTGTATGAAACGGATGTTAACGCAATATCACACATCTCGCCATAGTTAATGGCACGCAAATTGTCAAATACTTAAATGTAATGAGCTTATTCAATCCAATTCCATGTTTAAGACCGAATCAAATTAATTATGATTATATATAATGTCATTTATGAATGAATTTATATATAATGAATTTATAAAATTCATTCATGTCATAAAAGCAGCGTTGAACTAGCCAAATTAAGACATGGTTCCTACGAAGGATGTAGTTGTGATAATGTTTCACACATTCAAAAGACAGCAAGCAGTTTCGCAAACAATATGAAGTATGAACGAGATGTAAATTTGACAAATTTGAGTGTTTCTATCTAGACATCCGTTTACATATTGATGTAGTTACAGCTTCTTAAAAACCCCACCGTTAGAGAGTGTATCCTTTGATCACGGAATTCAAATTATGAATCCACTATGTTTTTAATCTGTGTGTAAATGGCTTTGAATTTGCGTGCATATCATTTCGATGATAAAATATACAATCATCCAAATATGCAAACTGTAACATTTAAAATATGTCTAAGCCATAGAGTGACAAATCAAATGTACTAACATTTAATATCCTTACAGTACCGTGCCAACATCAAAGCGGAAACGGGAGAAGTCGTTCGCGATAATCGCGGAGCCCCCCACTTCGCGCCCCACCAGCCCCCACTCCCTGCCCGTCGAGATCAAACCGGAGAGGGTCTCGCCTTTCAAAGGTAACAAATAACCTTGATGCCTTACCTTTCGCTTTTTTACAGAAAATAGCAGACTAGTATGTTCTTGTATCTCATACAAAAGCATTCAGGACACCTGAAGATAACTGAACATAGAGACAGAGAGAAAAGTACTGTCGATCGTAAAATTCTTTAAATCAAAATACAAACAGCGCGAGGAATGCTTATGCCTTTCAAATAAACTATATCCTCTCAATTTTTTTGACATCTAAACAAGATTGTTTACACTAATGTCGTCAGCAATTTTTTATTGCCCAAACTACGTTTAAATATAAGTGACTTGCTAATATTGCTATAACGATAATTTATACTACATTTATTTTTTTCTCAGGCCGAGGCTTTCGAGAGGAAACATCACGGCACAATACGCCAAAAACATCCGCTGCCAACTCAAGAGCCTGTTCACCACGAAGACGAAGGACCACTTCGTCGTCGAGGACAGACAAAATGGCGACAGCAACCTTACTCCCTCAACCCTTGCCAAATCGACCACACTCGCCACGAAACTTTCTCAAAGAAAACATGGCAGAAGTAAGAGAAATCAGTGAGATAAACAGAGAAAAACATGAAGCAGAAGCAGAAAAAAAGAGGAAAGAAGAAGAGATTGCTATACTTAAAGAAATGGGTTTGATAGATAAGAAAGGTGAAATTAAAAGTACAGTTAATTCTAGAACGAATTCGAGAAGTAACTCGCCTAGTAAACTTAATTTGAGATCGAGATCAAATTCACCATCAGCAATATTGGGCGTAGAAAGTGTGAGAGGTAGTTCAGAGTTGCTCAGTACTGGAAACACCAAGCCAGTTTATAGGTCACGAGTAAGATCGGTATCGAGATCACAACCTGAATCGAAAACGGGCTCTCCAAAAAATTCCAAAATACCAAAACGACAAAATTCTGTTTCCCCAACGAGAACTAGTACAAAAAGACCGGTTAGTAACAATTTAAATAGAAATCAAAAATACATGTCAAACAGTACAAGTAGCATTCACGAAACAATAAGAATTGGAAGTCAAATTCATGATAAAAGAGCAGTTCAAAGCACTCAGAACTTGAACATAGCACCAACACTTATAAAAGGTAAACCACCAATATCTCCTGGCAAAGGTGGACCACCGCCGTCGAATAAATTAATAAATGCGAAACGTTTATCCCCGATCGTTGGTACGCCCAACAAAAGTCCTGTTGACGATCCAAAACCTGGATCCGCTAAGACACCTACAAAAACTTCTACTGTACCAAAGAAACCTGTTAAGACTACTGGAAGTACACCTGCAACGTCTAGATTGACTTCTAGACAGACAAGCAGAACTACCAGCAGAGATCCAAGTCCAGAGAAACGTGTGACGAACAAAAGTGCAACTAAACCTAATATTCCGAAGCCAACGAATAAATCCGCTAGTGTTAAAGCAACGCCAAAACCTGTTCCAACAAAAACTGAACCTAAAAAGCCTGTTAGCAGAACAAACAGTGTCAAGAATTTATCAAGGGCGCCTAGTACAAAAAACTTAAATGAAAAACCACCTTTAAAGAAAACCAATAGCAAAAAGGATTTGTCTGAAAAGAGTAAATCAACAAACAAAATTAACGTGATTGGTGTTAATGGTGAAAATAAAGACAAAACGGTTACTAGTAAAAAGAAAGAGGAAACAGAAACTATGAAAATTAGCAGCGAAGAAAACGTTACACACAAAAATGGAGATGAAGTTACTACGCAAGATAATGAAACTCAATATGACAAAAATGGGGAACTCGTTATTCTCACAAAGAAAAATGTTGTGTCAATGACAACAGCCGCTATAACATCTCAGCCTTTAGAAGTAGTAGCTACTGTTACCAATCAGTTACCAGCCGCCTTTGAAAAGGCTAGAGAAAAGGGTATATTCGAAAGGCTTAGTTCCAAAGATTCTTTAGTTGGAAAAGAAGAGGATAAAGATTCTTCCGAGGTTAAAGAAACAAACGAACAGTCAAAACCAGAGAAAATGGAAAAAGAAGAAAAGCGACCACCAAGACATAAGAACTCTGAAAAAACTATATTTACAGAAGATAACGTGAAACTGAAATTACTTCAACCTCCTTACAATAACCCTCAACTAGAACGAGTGAAACAAAAAATAGAAGAAATTTTAAAAGAACCTGAAATCTCCACAGAAAATATATTATCATCTGCAGGTAAAGTAAGAGAAAATATAAAAAAGGTAGAGGAAAAGGCAAAATCTGACATGAAAGAAGTGAAAGATGAAGCTTCTAATAAAGTGACAGAGGTAAAAGACCAAGTGATAAAGCAGAAAGACGATAAGACAGCAGAAATTCGTTCTGAAGTTACAAAAATTGTTGATAGTATAATAACACCAGTTGAGGAACCAAAAGATTTTGACCAAAAACCTAAAGTATTGGAAACTATTGAACCATTAGTAAAGGTTGTAAGTGAGAAAAAGCAAGAGATTAAAAGTGACGTGGAAAAAATGACGGAGACTCTGGTAAAAGGGGAACCAGATGTAGAAGTGCAAAATTCAAATATGTCGGCACCTGGTGATAAGGTTACGATTCATGTCAAGAAAGCGGACGAGCTCTCAGATAAATCAGCACATAGCAACGGCGGGTGAGTGGAAATATATTCTTAATATTTTTATAGTTATTTGTGGGGTTCACTCTTTTTATCAAAAAAATATATCCCGGTAGAAATTACTATAGATTAATATCTAGGATAGCATATTCTAGGCTTAACCTAATTAACAAAGACAATTTTAAATTTATCAAAGTATCTTTTTTTTTAATTTTATTGGTTAGTTCTACTTAGTAACATTAATTATATTAACTTCTGTTGCTATTAATTTTACTCAAAATTGAATTAGCTTCTTATTTCATATTACCAATAGCGCTGACGACGGACGTTTTGGTATTTCAAAAAGTTACAGGTTAATCACGTACAGATGGCGTTTAAATAAAAATTGTACAATTCATTCTTATACATTATCGATCGCAAAGTTTCGGACCGGTCAGAGATTGCGTGTTAAAATGTACTCAACATGCTAATACGATTGACGTGGAATTAAGTTAGTAGTTTTTGTGTGGACATAATATTTCAAAAGTTTCAGCAAGGTCGCCAAAGATGGCGTTTGTAGTATCATGGTAAACTATTCAAAACCTATAATTACAGTGTAATTTATAACTTCATAAACACATGCAGTTTGTTCTCATTCAAACGAGTATAATAAAGATTTTTTTAATTTTATTACTTCATTGTTACTGATGTTGTATTTACAATTTTATGATAAAACAAGTAAAAGAAACCACGAGTATCTTCTGTGATCACTATCTTCAATGAACACGCAACGACAAACACTGGATTACAATTTAATCATATTAACATTTCGTTCCCGCCCCTTTAGTACGTATTAGTCACGATTATGCAGAAATCCGTCACATTCTCATTTTCTGCATATATCATAAATCACCCAGCCCACAAGCACCTACGAGTTGGCATATTATAATTTGAAGTGCTTGAAATCACTAAATTTAGCGTCGTGATTCCTCAATCACGCTAATAAATTTAATCACCACTCATTACAATCATGTACAACTTTCCGCTAACTATCTTTGGGTTCGTTTAACAGTCCGTGAGTTCTGTAGTTTGGAATGGTCAAAGTCCTCCCTTTTTGTTGGAAAATATTTATAGTTAATACCATCCTCCCCACTGGGTTCATCATTTTCTAGATGCATAGAACTAAATCCATAAAAAATACATAGTTTTTATTTATTATATTTTATTTTAAATTATCCCCCTAGCAGAATGATATGTTTCACTACAAACCGATTTTGTTTTGCTAAAAGGGTTCTTCTTTTAATTCTCTCTAAAAGCGGGTTTTCTGGCTTAATGAAGACGCTAAATTATATGCAGCTTATGGGTTTGCATTTAATTTATATTACCAACTTCTGCATTATTCTGTAGTAAATTATCCAGTACAACACGTCATTAAAATTACGTCATAAATAGAAATTACTTCGACCACTGAGTCACAACTTACTCCACCAACTTGTAAGTCAGTTGGATTTACAAGAACTTGCCTGCATCATTTGCTTACTATTAAAACAACTAAACAGAAAATGACTCAAAATATCTTTAAGGTCAATTTACTCTAAATTACCTCTATCAGTATAAGTATTCTAATTTCCGTTGCGTAAAATCGGTCTTTTGGATGCCAAATCGCAAGTCACCTTATTATAGGAATTATACGATGTAGTTGACGAAACATCTAATCATATTTAGCATAATTATTCCATTAAATTAATTATCTTTAAACTTCTGTATTGAGCCCTTTAACGGATTTAAAACATGTTTTTTTCTCTAACAATTGTTTTGTCATGAGCAAAAGTAAAAAAAATATGACCTAGAAAAAATACTAAAACGCCCACCCTGGGTGCCAAAGCTTTTAATTGCTCTAACCTGTCACATTAATTAAAAAAATACCTAACCTCAAAACTACGTAATCTAGGCACAATAGAATTCCTTAACCTTATTATAAAACTATTCGAACGTTAACAATCGCCTCTAGTTCAACCACGACCCTTAAGAAATTAGTCCACGCTACAGTCTGACCTCGGCCGCTTGCTACAAACGTCGCCTTCTAAAATGGCGCGAAACGTCTTGTGATTTTGACAGATGACAGTTGAATTTATTATCTGCATTCGTGAAAATTGTGAAAATGATTCATAATAGAACTGTTTACATCTTGCCGAATGAACTGTTGCCTAAACGTTATGGGGACGATGATGGCTCGCCAAATATGTAATTATTTATTTATAAACATTTGAAAATTTAGAATATTGTATATTTATTATGTTACAACTGGTGATATACTAATACTTAGATATCTTACTGAATTAAAAGCAAACAACTATCATATTAATTTTATTATTTTAGATTCGTGAGTCCCTCGGCACTGTTAAGGTAACGGTTAAATTTATAAGATTGCACGTCATTCATACGTAAACAAATTAATAAAATTGAACTAGCATGTATAAACTACCAACCATCATCGTTTATCAAAAATAAAAAAACATGCTCGCAAGTCACATAATCACTCAATTATTTACGCGATTATTATTAATAATTCAAATCGCTCAATTTTTTTCATGTAGCCACATTCGAATAGCGAAAGATTTCTATAATTAAGATTTGTTAAACTTACTAAAAATCTGAAACTAAGGAAACCTTTGAATGGGTTTACGTAGCCACAATACTTATAGACATAATAATAAATAGAACTTATGACTCTTCGTTTGTTTGAGTCGCATTGTCATTGATACGGACATATCGGCGTCCGTATACAACGACGGAAATTTTATTTCAAAATGGCCAACAAAATGCAATATCAATTCTGGTGTACCACAAGGTACTATCTAGTCTCCACCTCCATATTTAATATTAAGGTCAATACACTAGTAGTGGCACGATCTATGTTAATCTTTTAGGAATAGATTATAGTAAAATGCGAAATGTTGTTGCTAATCTTTAAATATAATCTGGCAAATATAAAAGTTATTGACATTTAACTAAAGTGTTTAAATACAGGATAAATTAAAAAAAATAAATCAAATGACAACATTTTTTTAACCTTTCTTAAAGTTTAATAGTCTTGTTTTAAATCAGATTCCCTCAAAGCACAAGCACAACACCGAAACCACCAGCTCGGGCCCACAGGCAACCAAAGGAGACCACACCAGACAGCCAGGAACCACCAGAACCAGAACCGAAACCAAACATCTGTTCTCGATTGGTGGACAAATGCAAAGCATGCTGTCCTTGTTGCGGAAAGAAAGAAAGCGAAGGAGAGAGCGAGACGAAAAAGAACTTCTGGAGTTCCATGAATTGTATGAAGAAGAAAGTTCCAGAAGAGGAGGTGGAACGCGCGGCGGGAAAAGTTAGTATATTTTTTTAATTTCAAAAACTATGAAGAGGCTTTATTTGAATGTTGAAGGTTTTTAAAAGAACAATTTTAATGTTGTAAAAATTACATATTTGTTCGTGTTTCTGTAAGTTCAAATATCACGCAAATAGCAATCTATGATTTTGACACAATTCTACTGTCAAGGTGTTAGATTCAATTAAAATATATATTAATTATTTGTTTATTAGATAATGTCAATTTTAAAATATATAACAAATTATGTAGTCATACAAGGAAGATAGTGCAAAAGACAAGGTGACAAAAATAGATGACTCAACATTAAAAATATAGCGTCGTGAAATTGGTTTGGTTTTAAACTTTTACCAATGTTCCAATCATGATTTTATAAAATCTCTAAATTGTTTTATTTTTCCTTCTAATCTAGACAGCAACGATAGAATTCGAAACGGAAACGAAACGCAAACGCAAGCTTCGAGACGTCCTCTGCGGTTGTTGTCGTCGGCAACGTGTCGCCGACGTGTCGGAGCCGCCCCGGCACATGGAAGCGTCGTCGCCGATCGCGTCGCAGGTCGTGAGCGAGACGGGCTGCTGTGGGAAGAGGAAGGAGATAGAAAGACGGGACAGTATTCTTAGTGATCAAGCACCTACAACGTAAGTTTATTTCTTCACAAATTCTTTAAGTTTCTGTTTCTATTGCCATTAAATTTTCATACCTACGCACGTTTTCATACCTACGCACACAGACACAAACGTGTGCCTAAAACGGATGACAATTGCTCAGACTGTTCCGACTCGACCCATGTCTAAACGTGCGTGTCTTGAGCGCTCTTTGTGGGGTTTAACTTCTCTCCCTATCTATTTTGTCTGTACCTAACTAGTTTATTTAGCCGTCAATGGCGTAGACGCTTCGTAGCCAATCGCATCGCTAATTTTATGTAGGAAAAAACTGATTATTTGAGGTCTTTCCGAAAATTTGATATAAAAACTTGTATTCAATTTCGATAAATATAAAATAAAATAATACATGTTACATTATTCTCGGAGATTCGTTAGGTCTCTAACGCACAAACGGATAGTTTAGAGATGTTTTAGGTTTCCATAGCACCAGCTGAAAGTCTTTCGAAAACGATGCCGCAACGACCGTTAATTATAAATTTTTCCGCTTACATTGCAAACGCAGGCGGAACCCTACAAGTTTTATCGAAATAATGTACTAATTTTTATTTACAACGTTCACAGTTTTTCTGTAGTGTATTTAGTATAAGCATTGCACCGGTGCGAAGCCGGGGTGGGTCGCTATTATATTAGATAATGTATAACTAAATATAAGAAATTTCAGTAACGTGCCTCGGAGAGCACCTAAAGCCGTCGGTCCTGCGCCTGAACTCTCTCCGGTCGTGTCGGTCTGCCGTCCCATCGGGTTATGAGAGTAAAGGAAAAGAGAGTGCACCTGTGTTTGCGCACACACTTGTGCACTAATCCCCGCGCAGTTGGCTGATCTCTGTAGAGATTGGCCGCCGTGACCGAAATTCGGTTAGGAGGAACGTAGATAATGTAGGAAATGTTCGAATTATATGTTTTTGCTACAGATGCTGCAACAACCGCTTCTGCCGCTGGATCCGCGGCGCGTGCAGGCGCAGCACGGAGCCGCCCTCCAGCAGAAGGACCAGCTTATTCTCCAAGAACAAGAGCCTGTCGCCCACCCTGCCGCCTGAGGTACGTTGACACACAAGACCAGAAGGGGGGTTAATTCAAAAGAGGGTAGACGTTAAAAGATTATGTCTTCGTAGATTCGGAGCTGTTGATACCTGTTATTGCAACCTAAAATTCAACCAAA
>LQNK01002023.1:36737-53156 GCA_001586405.1 Phoebis sennae
TTAAGCGGTAAATTCAAATTTAAAAGGTAGCATAATTCACTATTTCTATAGAATTTGATAATGACTCGCGGTCTATAGTTTTATTCTCGTAAATCTACACTTATATTGTAAAGAGGAAAACTTTGTTTGGTTGTAATTAATAGACTCACTACTGGGTCAATTTTAAAATTATTTCGCCATTCGAAAGCTACATTTTCCACAAGTAACTTAGGCTATATATATAACATTATGCTACAGGACCGAAACCGCGCAGATCAGCTGGTAAATATTTTCACAATAAATAAAGCTCTCGCTATGAAAGTTCTTTCAAATCCATAACTTTGATTTAAATCATTCCCAACAAACAAAACATTTACTTTTTCTGTTTATATTAAAACTTTAACATCCCACTTAGCCTACTCGTGTACGCGTGTCCCAATTAATACAAAATAATTAGCCAAAATAAATCACGATTTAAACTCGTCAAAACAAGTCCTCAGTACCTTGGGGCTTGAGGTCGTTGCGTGAGGCCGGCGCGACATTTCCAAACTGACCGCACGCGAACATTGATACTTTAGGCTTGCACTCTACAGGCAAAATGATGGAAGTCGAGAAAATTAAAAAATAATCCTAAAAATCTATCCCCTTACAAATAATGTCCTAATACTTTGTTGTTAATTTTTAGACTAATATTTCAGTACTCCACTTCACACGCGAACGTTATGTTAGAAAAATCTAATCTTAAATTTTTATGTTATTTTGGATTTTTATTGTTTCAACCAATCTTCAACACTTATCAAAAAAAAGCGTAAAACGCACTTATTTTTCCGTAGGACTAAACCCCTACTTCCTACTTTAATTATAGGTGTGAAAGATTGTATGTTCGGATGTTTAGATATTTGGATGTTCTTGTGTTAATGGCGCTGCAACCATCGAACAGTATTTGATGAAGTTTCGCATAACCTAAAAGCTGGATTAAGGGATAGAACCTTCTATTGAATCCTATTCTACATTCGCGAGGGAAGCCGGGGAAAAATTCTAGTGCTATACTCAACCTTTTTTTATAAATCATTGGAAATATTCTCATACCTATAAAATATCGTTAAGTGTCGATATACATAGACGTCAAAACCAAAACAAAACTTTTACCCTCATAACAAAATGGCCACTTTTCACGCAATAAAATGCCATTATATTTTACGTTTACTATTAATATAATATCACCTTATCGCCTTTTCCTGTACTGGAACTTTGCCCTAAGTACTTAACACTGAATTTTCGTAATCGTTATAAAATAAAGGGTGTAATTTTCTAGCTTCGTGGGAAATCTCTTTGTTACTTTTAAAAAATGTGAATTTAATTAGCGGTTCGTTTACTAACGATATACTTGGTCTTATTTGTGTACTTGAATTTTTTAGGTATAAGTAATATAATTTTAAACGGACTTTTAAAAGGAGATCGTTTTGTCATCGCCTGTACATTTTCTTTTTATTTTTAGCGATTTTTTTGTCAATTATAGAGCGATTAGTTTATGTTTTTTTTTTTGTAAAACCCGTACAATAAAAATGATTTTTGTTGCATCAACTTATTCCAGTCTTTCCATTCTAAATGCTGATCTGTTATGATCATGCCCTGATGATGGCAGACACCGCACATCTTAAAAGTAACGGATAAAATAGCTTCTTGATTTTTTCATTCTAATAATATCAACGAGCTCTCGGAAAAAAAATGTATTAGTTCTTTAATTTTTTTTGGCAATTGACACAACTAAATAATATACTCCGCGTTCCCGTGGGATTTCCGGGATAAAAAGTATCTTATCCTTGAAAAAAAATTTTTTTTTCTTCCGTCGTCTGATAATTTTACCAACACGCAATGCACGTATCTAATAAAGCAAATCATAAAGAATACGTAGAAAAGAATTTAAAAAAATAGTAAGAGAAGTAAAACATTGACCAAGATCAACAATATTGAAAAACCTACAAAATATATACCTCAAAACAGTAATTCGTTCTTCCTTGTTAGCTCAGATATCCTCCAAGAGATGTTTTACCCATTACGGGACACCCTGTATGTATAAGATGGAAATGTTTACGTGTTGGTTTATCAATAATTTTGATGTTTCATACACAGATAGGCTATTAACTAAAGTAGGTGATTGATACTTAATTAATTGATTGATCTTCAGTAACTAGTCTAGTAACCCATTAAATTAACCAAGAATTTACACAAGAATATATATATAGGTGACCTAAACGTTTCAAAAGTAATAGTACTTTATAACAACTAGTTTAATGCAATAAATATTCTATAATTAGTATTTTCTCGCGTGAAAGGTCTTATTAATTTAGTTGCGTAAATATTACTGTTTACATTTTATTATAATACTTTCGTTAGCATGTTTTAGTGACGGTATAATACGTGTTTTCTAAAACCTTTAGACTAAAGGTTATTCCTAATTCTTTTGTTTATTATTCATTAGTCCAAATACTATAATTCTGAGACTAAGGTTTAAGGAGATATTAAACACCACTCTCATTCTAATAACAGAGAAAGATCGATATTTAAGCATATGCCTCTTATGTTAATTGTAATTCGTATGTAATAAGGCAATTTCTTTATTATTCTGTAATCTATACAAATGATATAAATAAAGCAAAAAACTTTGTCCAATTTAAAAAATAATTGGTTTATGAGACCATTAAAAAACTATATAACATTATGGTTTGCAAGCGAAGCCGCGTGGAACACCCACATATGTACTAATGTGTATTTTTATATTTTCTGTGATAATTGAACAGTGGTCAACAAATGGTGGGCCGCGGGCCGCAACCGGACCGCCAGTATATTTCATGCAGAAGGTGTTTTAATAATTCAAAATACTTTACACTTACTCGAGTAACTAATCTGTTTTGTCCGCGTTTTGTCATTGTAATTGTATATATTTAAATAGCCTTTCCATTCCAGATCTCAATGGTCATGTTATTATTTTAAACGGACTCATAATAAAAGTAATTGGTGACTCCTGGTTTAAAGAATAATTATTCCCTTATTAATTCGATTAAAATACTATCCATAAACGATCCAAAAGACACAATCATTTTTAACGCATATTTTACTAATGGATAATGAAAAAGCCATGAAAAATATTGCAAGGTTAATCAAAGTCGCAAACAAAACATCTACACAATAATAAAAGCACAAAAAATGCATGTCATGCACACAATTATACATATTGCATTACCTCAGTAGTGCGAAAGCTTCCAACACCACAACTTGCTTGGTGAAAACGCATTTCCCGATGTGTATAATTACAATATTTAGTGGTTTAGAAATTGTTTAAACTTATTTACGCAATATCTAGTAATTAATGCTTGTTTTAATACGTTTTCCTGTGTTTTACTTTAATATAGTGTTTGTCGTTAATAGGCGTGGTCACTTTTTCAAACGAAACGAATTGTTGGAAGCTTTCTTATAATAAATTACTTGGTCTGCCATAGAAATAATAATAATTTAATTTGTTTACATTTTTTAAATAAATAACTAGCTGATCTGCGCGGCTTTGCTCCCGTAGCATAATGTTGTATAATATAATATAGCTTGTAAAATATAGCATCAGTTACGCGTGGATAATGTAGCTTTCAAATGGTGAAAGAATTTCTAAAAACGGTTCACTAGTGTAATTTTTTTACAACACGTAGGTATAACAAGCCTATCCGTAAAAAAGAAGAAATTTCACAACTTTTGCAAAATATTTTAAATAATGACATGTTTAATCGTTTTTTTTAAAACCTAATCGTGCATAAAAATTTCGTTTATTGGTCGAAAAATATTAAAAAATCCTAAATCAGTACAAAAATGTCTATCAGTTCTATGTTAGATGTAAATTCAGTGCCGCCGTCAAAACTACCCTCACCGAAGATAATTCTGACCGATGTCAGGAGGCGGAACACTAGCTTATACGACGAGGAAGATCATTGGGTATTTGTTTAATTATAAACATAATCTACATATTTTCCTGCAAGTCCACATGACAGCGATTTACGCATTATGTCCCCTCTACACATCAGCTGAACGCGAACATCAACTGCAGATGTCGTCCGCGGACATGAAGACGGGGTAATATGTCTTTCCGTAGACAGCCGTAGTAGGGAACTTATGCCTGCCCATGCATCGACAGATGACGTCCGCGTATGTATCTGCTGATGTGTAGAGGGGCCTTAGACGCAGTAATTTGTTATCAATTGACTACTTTTAGAGGCCAGTCATGTCCATCACAGTGCATAATATAAAATTATGTGGAACCTAATAGCAATCTATTACGTTAATTCAACATAATTTTACATAATTCCTCCGTTAGTTTCTTACAATAAATAAATAAATAAATAATAAATAAATATTCCTGGACATTTAACACAACGCCATCTAGTCCCAAACTAAGCAAAGCTTGTACTATGGGTACTAGATAACTGATAGACATACTTAAACATACTTTTTTTTTTTTGTAAATACATACATACTATAGATAAATTGACACCCAGACAGTAGAAAATTACAATGTTCATCACATCATAATTTTCTACTCGTGGGGATCGAACCCACACCCTCCGGCGCAATAGACCATTGCTGAACCACTGCGCCAACCGGGTCGTCAAATATCTAATATTTAACAAAAACAATACAACTACTTAACACTTAGCTCGAGAATAACACCCGTATTCACAACAATACTTGTATAAGTTAAGTACTATGCGATATAAGACATTTCTCTATGCGTTACAAGTGAAAAGTCTTTAATGCAAAAATAAGGCTTAATTTGAACGCCAAGTGACAGACTGCTACTCAAGTATATAGCCTTCCTCGATAAATGGGCTATCTAACACTAAAGTTTTCAAATCGGACCAGTAGTTTCTGAGATTAGCGCGTTCAAACAAACAAACTCTTCAGCTTTATAATATTAGTATAGATTGTTTGTGAATATGTGAGTAATAGTGAAGCACAAATTGGCCTAACGTCTAAAAATATCAGAGAAGTAATTTGTTAATTGTATTGCAGGATACTAGAACAAAGCTAGACGCGTCACTAGTGGAACACACGAGTGTGATGCGTGGTGCCATCCCTGTGCTGCCGGCGGTGTTGGCGTACTTCTGTCTCATGTGTAACGTGCTTGTACCGGGGTTGGGTAAGTGGCTAACGGTTTTTAATATCCTCTATCCCTTGTTTTGCTTACTTAACGGCCGTTTTCAATATTCGATCTATCCCTTGTTTTGCTTACTTAACGGCCGTTTTCAATATTCTATCTATCCCTTGTTTTGCTTACTTAAGTCAGGCAAATCTATTTGCACTTTGATTTCAATATGCTGTCGACGGATAGCCTTTATTAACGGCCGTTTTCAATATTCTATCTATCTCTTGTTTTGCTTACTAAAGTCAGGCAAATCTATCCATTTGCACTACGTTGATTTCAGTATACTAACGACAGATACTTTTGCTATGACTTTTGTCTATCTATTGTCATATTATAATCTGACATAACAATCTGTCCATAATCATTGATACATTATTGGAGACGACGATAAATCACACATTATTTTGTTATTTTAATTAGCATTGATTGGTAGAGTAATCCAGAATGTTTATTGATTCAAATAAATCGGTTCGAATGACTCAGTAAATAATTTAAAAAAAAAAATTAATGAAACAGTTTTTATATTCATCAATATCGGCTAGAGACTTCTTTATTTTTTTTTCTGATTTGACTCCCGAAACTTTTGTTTTCTTTTACGTATAAACCTAGTTCAAATTAATATTGTACAGTTACCTCACAAAAATTGGCGCTATGTCCAAAAACTTTGTAGTCGTATACATTTTTTTAACTTTCAGGTACAATCTTCAGTGGAATGTTCTGTCTCTGTTTTGGGATTCCCCGGTTTGGTGTGCACGACGGAGCCAAGCATCGAATTGGTGAGCTATATTACACAATTTTATTTGGCCCCAAATCAGATCAATGATTGATTATTATTATATATTTTTGTTTGGTTGTTTGTTTAGTTAGCTGAGTAAAATATGAGGTTATATCAAACCATTTAAATAATTTGAAACGTGAAAATAAACGATTTGAAAGTGTTATAATGTTTTACATTTTTATAATATTCTGAATATACTGTTATTGATGAAATTAATGAATGTAATAGGTAATTGAAGAGTTTAGAAAACGTAGCATGTGAAGGCTCGCTACTCCCTGTCATTATTAAATATTTAATGTTCATACACATTTTTGTCGTGTTACAGTCTATATAAAAATACAGCCTGTATGTTTGTGTGTAGGTTCATTTGTGATAAACCTGGTAGTGGGCTGCAGCCAGCTGTTCACGGTGCTGTTCTGCCTGGTGGGCTGGGGCTGGTCCATCTGGTGGGGGGTCATCATGGTCAGGATATCTCGTGAGTATAAAAAAATAAGGAAAAAAAGTAAGATTAAATAAATCAAAACTTGTCTTTATTTTCGTATAATGTTTTATATGAAATTTTCTATTATGTAAATAGTTTTTGCCTGATAAATGAAACTCTATTATATCTGTGAAAATACAAATTATTTTTAGAGCAGAGAGATTTAATTATTTTTAAAGAGAGCAATTTTTTTACAAATTATTTTAAGACAAAAATGCATAAAATTTAGAAGCGGAGTAGTGAAGATATTGCCAAAAAATCTAAAAGAAAATTATAGTTTTAACTCGTATTTTTCAATACTGACCTTAAAAATGAAATTATCCTGTTTTATAATCCAAATATCAGAAATATTGTTTATTCTATTAATTTATTCGTCTCCAGGTAAATACAGGAAACTGAAAGCAGAAGCAGCCGCCGCGGAGGCCGAGGCAGCACCCCCCGTCACCGCTAACAACCACACGAGGGCGTAAAATAACATTCATTATGGCGCATTTACAATGGTCGAAAAGTTTGTTTTGCCTAACGACCAATGAGAGTAGTCGTTCTAAATTTTAAGGATTATTTCTTGAAAATGACCCAGTACTTATCGATATTTATTGTTGTCTCATAGAAAGACTGTGTTTTCGTAGACTCACGAATGTTTGACCATGAAAAACGATCTCAATGTAAGCTGTATGGCATGCTTAACAGAAATCTCCCGCCTGCGAGTCCAATCGACTAAAGTAAATGCGCCATTATTAACGTTTTGAAAATAACTATGAGATAACAAATTATGCGAATATGTGCAATGTTTGTCAAAAATAACTCTTGATATTTGAAAAAATCAATCGATTGTGATTCGAAGGAAGTTTCATTTACTATCAAGGGTATTTTTAATATTTACTACCAAGGAGCTTATTTTCACGGTGTTGGAACATTTGCCGGAACAAAAGCAACTCTCAAATTTAATGTGTATTTTTTCAAGATATTTCTACATAATCATCAATGCGCGAGAATTGATTTGGGAGTTAGTTCTCGTCTGTTGAGATTTATAGCAGAATATCTTAATAAATCTTTAAATTACGTATTCGTATAAATTCATATGAGTGGAATATTTAAAATAATGGAAAAACTGGCAATAATTGAAGTAATAAATAAAATCGATATTGTTAGATGATTTTTGAAAATGGTAAGTAGTGTTTTTATAAAAATAAAGATGCGTACGTAAGTGTATTTCGGAGCTTAGACAAGTTCTAAATTGTATAAAAATTTACTCGGATGGATGTATTCCGAGCATAATTTGAAAGTATTAATAAATAACACGAGTCTATTAGGTATGTACAGTATTTTACAAAATATTTGTAGTTCTAAATTTAAGATCGATTGAATTAATTCAACTTCCTCAAAAATCTGCTGGTCAGAACGAAATTGTACGTAATGTTTTATGCTTCCATACATTTTCCATTTATTACGGGGAAATGAATTTTATAATAATGGCAATACTAAACATTTTTGTTAAGAATATTTAATAAGAAAAAAAATACTTTTTTTGTGTTTGTTGTAACGCGAGTACTTTCCATATTAAATAAAATACTTTTTAAAGGATTTAAAATGCGGTTTGTTATACATTATTATTAATCCGACGTTTCGAGCACTTTGCAGCGAGCGTGGTCACGGGTGACCCGTAATAACGTCGGGTCACCCATACTGTAAAATAATGTATAATAAAGCGCGTTTAAAATCCTTTAAAAAGTATTTTATTTAATAAGGAGAAAAATATTTGCAATTTTCATTGATATTTAATATCATGATAATACGATAAAATTTTCGGTATTTAAGATTTCGGCCCCAAAATTAAAAAAAAACTTAGATTTGAATTAAAAAAGAATTTTCAAAATTGTAAAAGTATTCCAAATAAACTTATATTGTATATTTAGATGTAGAGTAGCGCTACTTGTAAAGAATTTTGTAAATGACCAATTACATTTCTATAAACGAGCAATTTTCTACCTATTTTAAAGCATTAATTAGAATTATTATAAATTATGCTTCCATTCTCGAGGAATATGCGATTTAAAAAATATTTTATTAAAGAATACGGTTTCCCGCCAAAAATTGCGAGAGGGAACTATTTTTATTTACAAACGTTACGTTTTATTAAAAAATAATATTATAAATTTATGTAGCTACTATTAATTATTAGTAATTCCACATAATATTAAAATTTACAAGAGAAATCTCAATTATGTTATGGTTGTATTATTATGCCTTTTGATAAATCGTTAATGTTATTAATAAATTTTAATGAATATTATTTAAAATATACTCCATTAATGTATACTGACAATGCTTGTACAGCGAAATAAATACAATTTTACACTTGTTTTGGTATTTCAATTTGTATCCCATTCAATTCACTGGATGATTTTAAATCAAGTATCTAAATCCCTCTTTTCTTTGACACGTAATATTTTTCACAAACTAACATTCTTCCCAAGGCTTTGCTTGCGTCTCCTACGAATGTAACCTTCTTTTGTAGCATGAAGTGTTTTTTACTATGATGATTAAAATTTATTTTAAAGGATTTTAAACGCGGTTTATTATTTACATTATTATTTAACCCGACGTTTCGAACCCTATGCAGCGAGCGTGGTAACGTAATATTTTTACTTTGCCTCGTCACATATTTTTAAATTAAGAAAAATGCGAATATGAAATCTAGACTAATTTATATACGACATCCATGGCCTATCATATTATGATCATGTTTACTGGACAAATAAATTTATTTCATTTCATATCACTATTTGTAATTAGAATGTGGCGCGCGTTCATTAAGAAACATTTTAAGGGTTCGTGTTGATTTAGTAACTTTTGCTATTAAAATAATTTCATTATTTTCAATAACAAAGAATTTTTTTTTCAAAATGATATGTTAATGGACCCTCCATTAGTAGAAAACTTATTTCTTATGACAATAGTAGAAAACATATTTCATATAAGGATAATAAAACGAGGTATTACAGTAGAATATCACTTTATTAACCACAGAGCATACAGCGGGTACAGAGAAGGCATCTACGCTACTCTATGACACGGCGAATACTGGGGTAAGGCGATTTGGTTTTATTGCTATCGTGCATCTAATGCGGAAATGGAAGAAACTAGGATTTTCGAAAAATATAAAAAAAAATTATATGACAATAAGAGAAAAATAAATAAGTACCAGTAAAATAAAAATATTTTTTTCGTTTCTATTGTGACTGTCGAATCTAAAACTTTCAAAAAGCATGAAAAACTGTAATATTCAAACATTGTTAATTTATTTAGATTTTATGAATTTTCGTTTCTATTGTTTTATTTGTGACTGTCGAATCTAAAACGGCAAAAAGCATAAAAACTTTAATATTAAACATTATCAATTTACTTTGATTTTTGAAACATCCAAGAAAAATTTCATGTTACATTTTTTCTCTTTTTCTATTGCAAAAAATTCTGCCATAGTTTCGTCCATATCCACTCACAAACTATCAAGACTATTAATAAACATTTCGTATGAGATCACGCTTACAAAAACCCTCTATTTATTACATAATATGTTCGTGTCATATAAAAATAATTATATACTTAACGATATGGTTTCGCAAATAATTTAGCGTGAAGCCGTCTCGCTCACTCGTTACGTGTAAGAAAGGGACGCACCGCATTCATACTTTACTATAGTGCGTACAAGCAAAGCTTAGATAGTTCACATTTATATTTACTAGCTGTTTCGCTTGACTTCGCTCTCGTTACATAATGCTATATAGCTTTCCATCTAACACACAAAGATTTTTAATCGAACCAGTAGTTCCGCTTATCTCAGCGTTTAAACAAATAAACTCATAAGCTTTTTAATATTTTTATATATATATATATAAAATGTATCACTGTTATTTGACTATATTCAGTGACAATTTAGCAAATACTAATGTTAACAAATCAGCAAACTAAGTTATTTATTACATCCATTTTCATTGGAAAATGCTTCACTTACCGAAGTGACATATTAATAAATAAATTGTCACTTAACTCCAGACGTTCAAAGTGACACTACGATGAACAAATTGCGATCCAATTCAACCTTAAGTAACTTTAAAAATCTTTCCTCAATTTTCACAACTTATTGCCTTTAATTTGTGACAAAACTCACAATTTGAAACAACATTTCCTGATATTTTGAAGTAATTTTATTAACTTTCTATCATAAGCTTTGCTTGACCGCACAACACGAATTAGGACGATTACAATATTAATTATTATTTAAATAATTATATACAAGTTACTGATTGATAATCCCAAAAACTTCATACTATAAGAAGGCCAAACATTTTGATAAAAAATCGTTTAAACCCTCAAAGCTTTCCTTTACAATTTTATGTATTAAATTTAGTCATAAGATAGATATTTATGTATACGCGCCAATCAATTTAAATCGTTTAAAAACTTGATAATAAAATCAACAAAAGTTTTGTTAAATATGACCGTTTCAACATGTGTACCAAAAAAAAATTATTTTTAATTTAATTCGATAATTTTGCGTTAAAATTCATAATTTTTGTTTCTTTATAACTTTTCCATTGTCATCATAACAATAACATTTTTATGAATTTGGCAAAAATGGAAAGTTGGCACGCAACATTTTTTGCAAATTTACTAAACCGATCTTACGTAAAACATGAAAATTCTCGAAAAAAACAATAAAAAAATTTTTTTTAAAAATGTTTAGTATACGTTTCATACTTGTACTATATAAAATAATTGCACGAACCATAAGCCAATTTTTAAAATAGCACCTTAAAAGGTAATACTGCCTTCCGATTAGTCTACACAGAGCTATCGAATATTTAATTTAATTAAATAAAATAATCGATTTAATTTAATTTTATATTCATTAGCTCGGTGTAGACGAACCATTATAGCTGAATAAAAAAATTAAAACTATTTTAATGAATCAATAGTCCATATGCAAATTAAAATAAAAATTATTTGATGTCAGTATTTCGGATTTTATAAAAAATTAAACTAACTCTGTACTCGTTACACTAAAATTAATTAAAAAATCGAGCGTAAATAAAAAATAAACTAAAGATAAATTATGAATTTGTTACAATAAATTAATTATTTTATTAACCGAGGTATAGAATTACGCCGTAGTCTCAAAATAATGCATTTTATATCCGTCGCACTTCAAAAACGTTAAAAACTCATTTTAGCCTATCAAAAAAAAATCATGAATTTGAATGTATGGGAATTTAAATTTTCCATCGTTTTGAGACTTACAGCTATTATTATTTTAAACGAAGCGTAGCGTTACAAAATAAAATAAAATGTACAGACTGCACAAAAATTCATCGTCATATTTGTATAGTCGTTAATTTATAATTTTATGTATTTATTTTTAAATTTCATTGAACTTACAAAATATCTTTTAAATTTTTATAAGGAATAAATTATAAAAGCTTTAATTTTTCTAATGTTACAATAAAAAAAAATATCAATAATTGAAAGTATCCAACTGTAATTAAAAAAAATAAATTACTTTGATTCTACGCTGCGTTTAAATCTCCCAGGCAAGAGTTTACCATAGCCAAAAATAATATACAACTAAAATTACTATTTACAAAAAAACGACGGCAGAAAACCAAAATGTAGTAAGTGACACATTCTTACGGTTTTTATTTCTACGTCATAATTGTACATTTATTAATGGCATTGTACTTATCACCGAAAAAAATCATTGGGGTATTGTTCAAATGTTCAGATAATACTCAATTTTAAGAGGTTTAAATGTCATGTTGTCCCTGTCACTCTAATGAAGGGGGAAAGAGACAAAATGATATTTTAACACTCCTTAAAATTAAATATTAGTGGTATTTGGCTAGTGTTTTAATTATTTTTCTTTATATTTATATATGTATTGATCTTAATGATTTTATAAATATATGAAAAATGAAAAATAAATTACCGCACATTTTATTTAATTTGACAGGTATTTTCCCAAAAAAATATGTGAAATAAACCTACATTCCATTATCTTTGGTAAACTATAAACTAAAATTTTATTTATAATAGTAACTAAATTTCGATTTGTCAAATTTAAAAAAATAATAAATTTTGACGAAAAAATTGACTGATAAAATTTCAAAAGCTCTTGGATACTTATTGTAGTTATAAGTAACTATGAGTATTTATTCTCAATAAGGCCGATTTTAGCTAAATAGTTTCTCAGTTGAAAAACTCATAAGTATAATATTAGAATAAATTATGTTAATTCATTAGGAATTAAATTTAATGTTACATGAACGTAATAATTTAACGTAAAGCTAAATACAAATAGTAAATTTAATGAGAAATCCTATTAATAAAAAAACCACTAGGAAACAGCTAAAATTTTAGCCCCATCCTCAAAAAAATATTTCATAGTAACGAAAAAGAGCAGAATAATTCACATTTTTTTTTTTCAATATTATCGATGTTGTACAATTTTTTTTATAACATCAATTATTTTTAACATAAAATTGTTCAATTTCAAAGATTACATAACAGAAAGGTATTTGATAGCATTAACGTATAGATTTTGAAATCAACATTCAAAATTGTATTTATTATTAACCTTACATTTTTGATATATCAAGCCTAAACATTTCACCAAATTGAAACAAATGGTATTTTCAACAACTCCAAAATCAACTCTTTAAAGTTTTATAAAAAAAAAAATTAAAATCACGTTTTAGACTTACACCATCTTTCTCCTATACCGAATATAATACGATTACCGAATCATGTAGACAAGCAAAGCGTGATCTATTTGCCGTAAAGTAGTCCTTAATTACTGCAGTATACAGTTGTTTTTCCTTTGTATCTCAACGTTGCTGAGATTTCGCTGAATTTCGTCGTCTTCTGCTATCCTGCTTACAAAAATATAACAATTAGTAGTTGAAACTGAATATTTTATTTAATTTTAACAAGTAATTTGTTAATTAGTAATAAACATTTTTTTTTCTTCATAGTTAGGCTAAATACAAGTAAAAGTAAGGTAAGAATTTTGTTTGTTTTTTTTTTAAGTTTAATCTATACATATAATAAAACAGTAACCGAACCATTTCTGTACATTGAATATTTTTCAAAAAGAGTAAATGGTATGCAACATGTATGTTCTATAGATACCAAAACCATGGTTAGATTTTTTTTTCTGTTTGTCTGTTTATCTGTTTGTATGTGCGTCAATCACGTAATAACCGCTGGGCAGTTTTTGATAAAATTTCACATGCTGATAGATCAATATTAGGTGCAAATTATAGGCTACATTTTATTTGAAAAAATTAATTTTAGGGGTGTCTCTCCATACATGTAAACGGAGGGTAAAAAAATAAATTCGCAATTACATCATTAAATTTGATGTCATTAGATAGGTCTTTAAAAATGAAATAGAGGTTTTAAATGCGTTTTTTGCTAAATTAAATATTTTTTGAGATATATGCTTCTAAAGTCGTGAAAATGTCATACCACGTGACAATGTGAGATTTTGGTTGACTTGCAGTCATGTCTTTTATACTCTTAACGTATAGATACGGTTAAACACTCAATAAATTCTCAAAAACCTTCGAAAAATAACCAACTCTCCGCCCGCAGCTTCACTCGCGTGTGCTACATTTTTCTGTATTTGGAAGAGGCGCACACACTCTGAGATTTTGGTGAAACCTATTTCTATAGAAAATTATAAAAAACACTATAGACATGCGCATATATGAGCGGTCCTGCGACCGTAATTTTTCTAAATTTTTGTCATGCGCCTCTAAAAAATACAGAAATTAGTAGCCCACGCGTTAGACGCCGCGGGCGGAAAGCTAGTTAAAAAATAAATAAAAGAGGGGCGAGGATAAGCCAATAATATTAAGTATTAATAAAAATATTTAAGACGCTAATAGTATTCTTATTTTGGAGTTTTAAAATAAATACACAACTTACGCTTTCTCCTGTTCGTCCATTTCTTGAACGAGCCGATCTCTTTCATTGACAGCTGATAATAGTTCCTGAAGACAAACAGAAAAATAATATTAAAGGACTAGCTTTAAATGTAGGTGGGATGGTAGTCAAACGTCTGCCTATTCCATATAAAAAAAAGCCTATGAGTTGATAGCCATCATTTTGGGATTTTTAAATTTATTTCCATTATCCTTTTTAACATTCAATTGAAAAAAATAATTACTATGGTGACATTCCATTATATGACAGAAGAAAAATAAATAAAATATCTCCGATTTAATTAAATCGAATAAAAAAAATAACTCATACTAATAAAAAAAATAAATAATTAACTTTTATTAAATAATTAACTAATAAAAAAAATAAATAATTAACCTTGTTGTTCAAATTGACTATAATTCAAGGGATTTTAACTTCTTTAAAAAAATCGTTATTCTTTAAAAAAAATATAGAAACATAATACAAAAATTAAAAAAAAGGGTGAAAAGAAACGTAAAGGTAACAATTGCATGCAGGAAACAAAATAATAAATCACCTGCAACAGCAGAATCTCTCTCCTCTTCTGCCCGGGAGTCTTTCTCCACTCCTCCACCCCGAGCGACAGGCGCAACTCCCTCGCTAGCAGCTCACATCTCCTGCTCAAATCCTCTTCTTGTTCACTGCAACATTATTATAAGTATTTTTTTTACTAGTTTCTGCCTGGGGCTTCGCATTTCATTAATTATTAGAATATATTATTCTCAATAAAATTAGTAGAATTACTTTAAGTAAAACAAAGAATAAGAAAGAGCTGATAAGAGAAAGAGATATATGTCTTCTCTGTTATGTAACGACTAGCTGTTACACTCAGCCTATGTACCTCAGGATTCCGATGGTATAAGAATTTTTCACAAACAAACAAAAAATCAAATCATTCCTCATTACAATATTAGTGTACAAACGTGAACATAGGGCGATGCAACGTTTTATTTGCTTACGTGACGTACCGAAATGATAACATTTCCATTGGGTTTTTAAAAGAATAACAAAAAATATAAAAAGTCAACTACAATGTCAGAAGTGGGATATAAAGTAAAAAAATAATTTACTTGGAGATATTAAAAAATCGAATTTTGTTTCTGATCACTATTGTATTTATGCATATCCATTAGTTTGGTGTGTTCAATATTGTTATCATTAATTAATTCAAAAACAAAGTTAAGTAAAAAAAACTTACAGTATATTGAGTTGCATTTGCCGACGTAATAGCGCGTTCTTCTTGTTCACCAAGTTGAACCACTGCGACATTAACCGATCCTCCTCCTGAAATTCAATTATTACTATAAATTATAAATATTCACAAAATAGTTATAAATAATAATTATTCTTGGACATTTAACACAACGCCATCTAGTCTCAAACGAAGCTACTACTTAAACATACTTTTTTTGTAAATACATACATAATTTAGATACGTTAAAATCCAGACGGTAGAAAATTACAATGTTCATCACATCATAATTTTCTACTAGTGGGATCGAAACCACACCCTCCGGCGCAATAGACCATTGCTGTATTCACGGCGCCAATCGGTGGTTAACATGAGATACATACGACATGATTTTTAAAACTAAAGAATTTTTAAGTACATACTAGAAAATATATACTGAAAATGAATTAATACAACAATAATAAAAATTTCAATTATAAATGTTAAATTACAGAATTATTTATGATACTAATGAAATAACTTGTAATTTTCTACACTACATCATTATCATTGAAAATTATACCGGATTGTAAGAGTCTTGAACACAGGATATTATAACTTTTCTCCATTTTCTCTGAAAATTAATTCACTTAGTTTAAAACTTATTGCATATTTCTATATGCAGCAAAAACTTTGAACCCTTTTTACGAAAATTGCGCGTATGTTGATTATGAAATTAAGAGCGACCAGGACGACGCGGCCAACTTCTACACGCACGTGGTCTCTAAATTTTCTGT
>LQNK01002027.1:0-45469 GCA_001586405.1 Phoebis sennae
ATAGCATCTCTGGACGTTGTAAAAGGAGTATTGGTACGAATACAGATTAAAAGCGTTTTTCGAAACTCGAAAGTGATGAAAAATTAAATTACATATAAACTAATAGAGGGGCTATGTACAATTATGTCGAATGTAATAAAACTACTGTGATTCTACACAATTGACCAATTATAAAATTAGTCAGTTAATAACAAATCACAGGTAGTCACAACGACTATTAGCAAAGTGAGGGTAGATGGTACGTGACGTCAATAACACGTTCGAGCACCGGCAATCGGCACAAATGCCACCAGATACTGTACGCGCCTACCCTTACACCACCACCCGCGTATATCTGTTTTCCCTATTCCCGTGGGATTTGATCAAAATCCTTTGTTAACGGATGCCTACGTAATAACATTTACCTACATACCAAATTTCAGCCCGATCCATCCAGCGGTTTGGGCTATTCGTTGACAGATCACTATGCCAGTCAATCAGTCAATTAGCCAGTGAGTCAGTCAGTCATTCAATTAGTCAATCAGTCAGTCATTCATTCACTCAGTCAGTAAGTCAGTCAGTCAATCAGTAAGTCAGTCACCTTTGAGTTTTACACTATATACACTAACACACCTCATTATAGCCCATGAAGCCAGCCTCCTTAGTAAACGGTCCAGCGAACCCAGCGCTCTTCACAGCAGTTACTCCGAACAGCACCTTCTTCACCCCAGGGTTCTCCAGGATGAAGTTGCGGCCGTACATCGGCAGACCGAGCACCATCTTGTATGGACTCACGCCGTGGGCAAGCATGTATTTTATCGTGTATTCCTGGAAACAACGTTTACTAAATCATTAATATTAAAATAAATAGTGGATATAGTGTAAAAAAGTCTTTAATTCAATACTTAAAATGTATTTCCACCAAAAAGTCACAATGCAATCTATCAATTATGTTTACTAAATCATACTTAAACTACTTTCTATACTATTCCTTTACTCTCATAGCCCTTAGGGAGCAGACCGAGACGACCGGAGAGAGATCGGGCGCAGGACAGACGGCGACACGTGTTCTCCGAGGCACGGGGGTGTTCCAACGCCAGACCTTTCAGACTCAGGGCTGTTACTTAGATTTCTTTGTTAGATAAATCCCAATTACGTTTTTTCGGCCCCCACCCGGGATTCGAATCCGAGACTCCTCGATCTGTAGTCAAGGATGCAACCACTAGACCAACGAGGCAGTCAAATACCATATTTAGGGGGTGTATAGGTGTTTTGTGGAGATGCGTAAGAGACGTGACACACGTCGAGTCTTGCGATGCTAGTTGCGGACGCGTAGGATACCGGTAGCCTAATGTGCGAGTCTCTATTGAAGAGTCTTCGAGATTCACGTTCAATTCACGTCGCCTATGCGTATCGTAATGGGAGAAGGGCCTTACTGTAAATCATTGATTCTTACCACACTCAGCACATCCTGGTCATTAGTTCCACGTAACGGAGCATTTGCTCCTACCACACCGTCCCAGGTGCCGTGGTAATCGTAGCACATCATGTGAATGAAGTCCAGGTATCGACTGAGCTTCGCCAGGTCGTAGGCGGAGTCCATAGTCTCTTTTCCAGCTCCAAGTGCTGCGGTTAGGATGTAGCCACGAGGTTCGAAGGCGTCTTTCAAGTCCTGAAGAGAAAAATTATGAAATTAAGTGAAATTAAACCATTTTATTATTTATAATTGTACTATTTATTAGCAATATACTAATAAAAACTAAGATACAGAACAAGCAAAAGGCGGTCTTATTGCTCGGTAGCAATCTCTACCAGACAACCCTTACGGATAAGGAGAGAGTATCGTTTAAAATAAAATAGGACGGTGAGAAAAAGCAAGAAAAACGTTGAAGAAGAGTCTGTCGCAGTCCGTTAAAAACGGATATAACTATTCTTACTTATTAGTCTATCATAAATTACAGACATTAAATTTTGAACTATTTTGGGATTGTGATTTTTTACTAAGGTTCCTTAGCTTGGGCCAACAAATAATGATTTATCATTCATGATTTTATAAAATAAGACCATACCTTGACCATAAGGACATAGTTAGCTTTGTCTTCTGGATTTCCATCTCTTCTTGTAGGGTATTCCCAATCCAGATCGAGACCATCAAACTTGTATGTACTGAAAAAAGGTAATTGAAAAGATGTATTATTAGTTTTTCTATGCTATAGCAGGCAAGCGGAGCATGCGGTTCAGCTTATGTTAAGTGACTGACCGCAGCCAATCTACAACACCAAAGTGTCGCAGATACCTTGCCGGCTTAGAGGAAGGGGAGGTGGTAAAGAGAGTATTAATGATAGGAAGTTGAGAAAGGAGTAGAATAGGATGAGAGACGAATGGGAGGGAACTTTAAAGCATTGATAATAAAATCACGCTCCGAGTGGAAAAGTGATTGCCTATTTACCTCACAGATGTGACACGCATTAATAAGAATAAAAATAATAAAAATAAAATGTTAGCTTATAGCGATCATTTGATACCACACTCGACTATATTCACATGAAAATCGCCTATTTGACTCCCTCTCTCTTAAATTTTTCATGATTCAAAGTTTTTCAGATGTAATATTATTCAAAATACTCACTCCAAAAAGAACATAACGCTCTCCACAAACTTCGCTCTCGACTCTGGATTGGCGGCCATCTTGGAGTACTTGGCAGACCCTTCGTTCCACCCCCCTATAGCCACAGTCACCTTGAGGTGGGGGTACCGTTCCTTGAGCGCCACGAGACGCTTGTAGCCTGCTCGACCGTAGTCTTTCTCTAGGTCTTGCCAGGGATCTGGAATAAATAAATAAATAATAAATATAATTAATATTCCTGGGCATTTAACACAACACCATCTAGTCCCGAACTAAGAAAGGTTGTAATATGGAGACTAGATAACTGATAGCAGTATTGCACTGTGTTTCGTATGGTGAGCAGATGCCCGGAGGCCATTACTCTTCTGCCCATTTCTCTACCATCCTGTTCCACTCCTCTCCCAATTTCCCATCAGCAATCCTCTACCTATCTGCTTCCTTCAAGCTGGCAAGGTATCTGTTACAATCTGCTGTTGTGGATGTTCATGGGCTGCGGTCAGACACCTAACATCAGGTGAACCGCATGCCCCGCTTGCCCGCAGTTACATAAAAAAAATCCTGTAATATCCCATCTGTATCATCAGATCTTACCTAAGCTCTTGATAGTATGGGTGTGCTCATCCAAACCAGCGAAGGAGTACACCAGGTGGGTGCACAGGGATGGCTCCAGGTCGCTCTGCTCGAACTTGCCCGCTCCAGGTCTATACACCGCCCAGGTGGCCACGTAACACACCACCACCTTGCCATGCATAGGTCCTGGAATTCAAATGAGTTAGTTTACTTGAGCCCGGTTCGTATAAAAGACGGCACATCATCCTAATCCTAATCCTAATCCTAATCCTACTACTATTATAAAGGCGAAAGTTTGTAAGTATGGATGTATGGATGTATGGATGTTTGTTACTCTTTCAGGCAAAAACTACTTTTTTTTTTTTTATAGCCAAGAAGGCAAACGAGCGGACGGGTCACCTGATGGGAAGCGATCGCCGTCGCTACTGAACCGATTGTGATGAAACTTATAGATAAGGGCTCAGAATAACATATAGGCTACTTTTAATCCCGGAGTTGCCATTTAATCAGAAGTTACGCGGGTGAAACCGCGGGGTACAGCTAGTACTATTATAAAGGCGAAAGTTTGTAAGTATGGATGTATGGATGTATGGATGTTTGTTACTCTTTCACGCAAAAACTACTGCACCGATTATGATGAAACTTGGTATACATACAGGTAAGGGTTCAGAATAACATATAGGCTACTTTTAATCCCGGATTTGCCACGGGATCAGACGTTACGCGGGTGAAACCGCGGGGCGCGGCTAGTAGTAAAATAAAAATAAAATAAAGTTTTTTTTCAAAAAAGGTTCAGGTTAACTTACACAATAGTGCCTTGTCCCCTGAACTAGGTGGGAACCTGTGTCTCAGGGAACAGTGCCTCCCCTTATATTAGTTACAATAGATAAAAATAAACAGTAAAAGACATGCGAATCGTTTTCATTGACAAGTGGATTAAGGCCCGGTTCATATAAACGACGCACCGTCATAGTATAAAAAACGAAACGTTTTCGTAACGGGCGGTTCTAATCAATCAATCTTTAACATTGGGTAATTAATGCCCAGTTCCTTTAAAAATAAACTGATTCGTTTTACTTACGGACAGTTCAATAACCTACTACTTACTAGGCGTGAGTCTAAAGCGTATCTATAATAAATGTGGCGTTAACATAACTCCCAAAACTTCAATTCAAAATCAGAATTTTACTAAATTTCTATGACAGTGAGAGATTTCTATGACTTTTTACTCTTTTCAACGCAAAAAAAATTCTCAAATCGGACTATAAAAATACGATTGAATTGAGAATCTCCTACTTTTTTTGAACTCGATTAAAAAGACGTTATTCGCATATCATCTTAATATCAAATGAACAATTTAAAATCCACAAAAATCTCATTACCATACAATACAGCGACGTGAAACAATAAGTAATTTTTATGTAATTTTCTAAAATGTGACACCGTTATTTTGTATAATTTTCTGCTCGACGACATTTCTCAGTCGAGTGCGTAAACCCTTTCTACATCTTACTGCCCTAGTTTTATTACTGTATTAATAATATTATTTTTTCATTTCATTTATTTATTCACTTTGTAGGTACAATAGTACGCTTAAAGCTAGTCCATTACAATAAAATAAATATCATTACACACATCATACATTGAAAGCATTCATTAAATTATTTACCAAACCTTTGATAGGAAATGTATAAGTATAATAAAAAAAATATATTTTCATGGATTTGTTTTAACGTGAGTAACTTTCCATATTGAATAAAAATGCTTTTTAAACTATTTTAAACGCGGCTTTAAATTATTTTATATTATTATTTAAAAGCTCGCTCGGAGTAAAGTGTTCGAAACGTTGGGTTAAATAATAATGTATAATAAACCGCGTTTAAAATACCACAAAAAGTATTTTTATTCAATATTATAGTTTATAGTTCAAAAATCCTTATAGTATTCATATTTTTGGTTTAGATTGCCGAGCTCTGCGATGAAATATTTTAACTTCATTATTTTTTATTAACTTTTTAATAAATGTATTAGAAATATTGTAGAAATGTTGCTTTTATCTATAAATAATTTTAATCACAATATATAAAAATTATTTGTGAAATAAATCATCGTAAAAATAATTGATTCAAAATAGTAAGAATTGTGACGTTAAGTTTTATTTTTTTAATTTTTTTTTCGAATAAAGTGAAATTAAATAGATATTTGTAATAACAATATTTTATATGCTCTGTGTTGTTTTTATGGGCATTTAAAATATTAAACGAGGTGAGATAATTATAGAATGTAACACCATAGCGCCCGTTTAATTCTTTTGTATTGGCCTAAAGTTATATGCTACGCGTAAAGCGAATCCTAGTATGTATCTATTTATTACGTTCTAATATTATATTTATGATGTTTTTACATAATTACAAAACTCAAGAAACGTTTATATATTCACTGGTAAGACTGTTTTCTTTTGTTATTCAAACAAGGTAAATTAGGTTTACTTTGTAGGAATTTAAATAATAAAGTTGTTTAGTTAATGAAGAATATATTTATACTAACCATAATATAAGACTAAAAAGTTTGTTTGATTATAACTAGACAAGATTTAGACAATTTCAGGTTAAAGTAAGAAAAAAAATCTATTTAATAAATGGATTTTTACATGGAGACATAATTAAACATACTTTTGTAAATACATACATACTACAGATAGATAAACACCCAGACATACATAATTTTGCACTCGAGAGAATCGAATCCAGCACTGTCATCCAATGAATTAAAAAAAACTCTAATTTTGATTTTATCTTTAATTTGTAAGAAGAACAAACTGTAATTAATTATAGAAATTCTGAACGTATCCTGTGCAATATTTTATATTGTACGCCTAAGAGGTACAATACATTTAAGTTTAATGACAATAAATAATTTCATTTCATTTTAAAGCGACGGGTGAAACTGCCCTACCTACTAAATACCTATATTTTAACAAAAAACAAAAATGATAATCGCATCGTAAAGGAAACGTATTTTAGGAAATAACATAATTTTACATTAATAGCGCGGTTTGAACATGAATCATATAAGGACAAGGTTGTGTTGCGGTCATTTTTAAAAGGCGAACTCAATTTTATAATATACTTACTGATCCGCGCGGCTTCGCTCCCGTACCATAATGTTATATATTTTTTTTTATTCTTTATTTATTTAGAGACTTTTATAACCAAGTACATGTCAGTTCCATCGTACCTTAAACGTAATCTAAACATCAGATCTTATCTTAAAACAATCCATAACAAATCTTATGAAATACTAGCCGCGCCCCGCGGTTTCACCCGCGTAACGTCTGATCCCGTGGCAACTCCGGGATTAAAAGTAGCCTATATATTATTCTGAACCCTTACCTATATGTATACCAAGTTTCTCATAATCGGTGCAGTAGTTTTTGCGTGAAAGAGTAACAAACATCCATACATCCATACATCCATACTTACAAACTTTCGCCTTTATAATAGTAGTAGGATCTAAACCTATCATCCACCGGTAACCTTAACCAACTAAACACTAAACCTACTTCCCATAAATTGGCTCTAATAAGGGACAAAAACGCTCTGCGACCGGACTCGAACCGAGCACATTCCATGATCAAATGCTGCAAATCTTCCACAACAAATATTATATTTATAACCTATACAATATAGCCTATGTTACTCGTGGATAATAATGCTTTCGAATGGTGAAATTTTTTTTTAAATCAGTCCAAGTAGTGTTTGAGCCTATTCATTACAAGCAAACAAAGTTTTCCTCTTTATAATATTAGTGTAGATTTGTTTTTATTTTGAGTATGTTATAGCAGCAACGGAAATACATAATTTGTGAAAATTTTAGATTATACTTAGTAATAGGGTCAGTTTTATACCTTATTACCGGCCTCACACATGCTGAATGTCTATCTGAATTCAGGATCTGATAAGAAATTCAGAATCTGATCAGATAAGAACAGATCCTGATTTTTTCCGATCTGAAGTGTGATGTGTGTGGAGCAAGACGATATTGTATGGTAAACTCGCCTTTCTAAATTAAGAATCTTAATTCAGATTCTGAAAATTCAGCATGTGTGTGGCCGGCCTTATAATTAAGTAACTACGAAACTCTAAAACCGAATAAAGCTAAATAATTCAATAAGACTAGATTCGTGTGTTATTTAACCACATATGGATCAATTGTTGACCATTCGACCTTGGTGACCAGAATATTAATGGCCGTTCACCTTGGAAACCTTAACGTAACCATCTGCCTATAAAAGCAAAAATTATGTAATTTTAACGGTTTTTAGTTATATACGGGGTGAATTTTTGCAATGGCCTTCAGGGCTTCTAAATCTTAATCCTAAACTATAATATAAAAAATGCTAATAGAAAGACGAGAACGATATTAACGAAAATAAAAACTTCATAATTAGATTAAAAAGAAAAAATATTGATCAACGAATAAAATTTTTATTAAAAAAACCGATCGAAAGTACTCCTAGTTAAAATATCTTTTTAACCGACTTACTCTTCACAGGACACTAAAAAGGGAAAAATAAAAAATTTTGTCTTTATCTATTTTCAATGTAACAAGATTTTGCACCGACTTTGTATAGATTTCAACAAAAATTAAATAAAGTTATTTTCTACTTTTTAGAGCGAGGGAGTCGGTTCTATTTTTGGCAAAAAATTTTATTGCAAATAATATCATAAGAATAATGTAATACAATTGATTATTGTGTTCATTTGTATATTTTATTTTGGTGTGTATATTCATACATTTAAATGATATTCGAATCATTTTACTTCAGAATGAACAATTTATAATAAAATTTATAAGGAAATAAATATTTTTTGTTACGTCACTGTGGTCAGGTGCTTATAACGCTATTAGCATTGTTTACAGCTTATGTATATTATAATTAATTAATGTAGGCTGGAATTTTAATTACTATTTTACAAAAACTATTTCAATTTACAATTATGTAGAACTAGCTGTGCTCTGCGGTTTTACTTGCGGTTCATAAATGACTTACTATAAAGTTTTCCACTTTATGCTGAGTATTAGTAATATAAGGTAATTTTAAGCCATAAATGTACCTATAATGAATAAAGATTTTTTTCTTTCTTTTCTTTCCAAATGCGATAACCATATAAAATATCCATAGAATGAATTTTTGCATAAAATCATAAGAATTGTATCTTTGTTTTACATGTTTTTTCCTTTTTGTACATAGTTGCTTAGTAGTGGTTTAAATACTTTTAAATATACGACTAACAAGCAAGCCCCGCGGTTTCACCCGTACAACTTCTGATCCCGTGGCAACTCCGGGATTAAAAGTAGCCAATATATTATATTGAACGCTTACCTATATGTATACCAAGTTTCGTCATAGTCGGTTCAGTAGTTTTAGCGTAAATGTTGGTTATCTATAATGTTCTGTGCTATTGTAGAGATAAATAAATTATTATAATATAATATTTTTCTTTCTTTCTTTCACCTATTTAGGACATTTACACCCCTATTACACACACAAAAACAATACTATGAGTTCTCACAACGCACAGGGCCTCATAAACCTATTCAGAGATGATACTTGAGTGACGGTTTGTCATAGGCGTTTAACAGCCGTTTTCAATATTTTATCTATCCTTATCTTATATATCTTGTTTTGCTTACTTAACGGCCGTTTTCAATATTCCATCTATCCCTTGTTTTGCTTACTAAAGTCAGACAAATCTATTTATTTGCACTTACATTGATTTCAATATCCTAACGACGGATACATTTGCTATGTCTTTTGTCTATCTATTGTCATATAATTTGACATAACAATCTATCCCTAATCATTGATACATTATTGAAAATGGCCGTAAGTCAGGCAAATCTATCTATTTGCACTTACTTTGATTTCAATATGCTGTTGACGGATAGCCTTTGTATGACTTTTGACAATCAAATATCATTTAATTTGAGATTACAATCTATCCATAATCTTTGATACATTATTGAAAACGGCCGTAAATTAAGTCTTATTGTTTTTGAATTAAAGACTTGTCATTTGGAACTCATTGAGAAATGTCTTACTTCGCATAGTATTACTACTTTAATTAAACAAGTATTGTTTGTGAATACGGGTGTAACTTGTATTCAAAGTATCAACAAAGTATACAATTTTAAGATTGAAAAGACCTCGTTTGCCTCAATAGGATTGATGTTATTTCTTAAGCTTATTGTAAACACCATTTCTTGAATATTTATTCATAATACATGAATAAGACTTTTATGTTGAAGGGTTCACAGTTAAAAGTTTCTATCAATGCCAACGATACAAACGAACGAATAGAAACAGTACAATTGCTAGCAATGGACAGAATAAGCAGAATTTTTAAGCTTAATTTGCATTGCGCTTTAGCATAAAAAGATTATATTAAAGATTATTATAAAGCGTTGAGTATTGCATATTTAAAAATATAATGATGTTCAAATATTTCGTTGTATGACCTTGAATCATTCAACAAGACTACAACTTTAGACCGGCCTGGTCAGAGTATACTTTCTCTTTATAAAATACATGACGCATGTTTTGTAAGACTGTAGCAATACCTAAGAACTAAAACCTCTTTGTGTCAAAACTCCTTTCACTCACCTCCCAAGGTCTGGCCATCGAGAACCGCCGCCAAAACTGTCACAATAAAAAAAGATAACCACATTTTTCCCACCATTTTGTTAACAACGAACTGGCCAGTTATAATTCAAATTTAAATTTCGAATACGTCCGCGTCGGCGCGGTTCCGCGACATTCTTGCCGACTGTGTTGTTTGACATTTACACGGCTTGTGGTTACCGTTCTATGTAATTACATTCAAAAATGAACTTTAACTCCACTCCATAAGGTATAAAATTATTTCGGTATATGCCATTGCCAACTTGATTAATCACAATTTAGCTTCAAGCATTTTGTATTCTATGCTCTTAGAGTTAGAGTTTAGTTTAGTTTGAAAAAGTAAATTGGTGCTTCCTTATAGAAGTATAGTCGTTATTGAAAGTGACTTTACCGGTTTCAAAGACATGCTGTATTGGAGTTTACGTGATGTTAATTATTTAATTTTTAAGGAAATAACTACAATGATGGATCTTTTATTACTAATTACGATAACTGTATTTGTAACATTATCTTTAAATGTGTTTAAATTTAAATGAATATTGTGTAAGTTTGTGATATTAATATTAACGTAGATTTTTTTGGCATTTTGGGCCAAGAAAAGTGAAAACTAAAATAGTGTTTCTTTGGTGGCTTATTAATTATCTATAGACAATAAAAGAGGTTTTTTAGCAACAAAAACATTAAAAAAATGTTGCACTGGTCCTTATTATACACAAATAATTTACATTTATTAATAAAATAAATAACTTGTAATTGATATGTATGCATAATGTATTGTATGGAATCAATAAAACTTTTTTATTTTTATTTCTACTGGTCTTTGCTTAATCTTGAAATTATTACAATATATAAAAATATAAATACATATGCCAATAATTTCTCTATTTATAGGACTAAAATTTGTTTAGAATTTACTCATTACTTCTAAGAAATGGAAATATCACAAAAAATCGTCGGATTATAATTTTAATATTCCTCAGTTAAAAAATATAGAATTTGATATTTTTTATAAACTGTGACTGAAATTATTTTTGATTTCTTACAATACTTTTTCATAAATTCATTCATAGGTTAATTCGTAGGCGAAGGAGAAAAAAACTGCGTGTTATAATAAACAATTTGTATATTTCCAAAAAAATTGCACAACAATATCAAAAGGAGATCAAATAAACACAAATGGCAAGTACATATAATCAGACTCAAAAAAATGATAATTTTAATTTTTTTTGAAATTATGAAATTACAATTTTAATATTTTTGAGGCAAGTTTTTTTTTTATATTACAGTTATCACGTAAAATAATTCTCTTCAAATAAATAAATAAGTTAATAAAATATAAAAACTTTTTAATGATAAAAGCATACATTATATTCACAGTATTTTCTTAAGTACAAAAATGCAAAAAATATAAAAAAAAGATTGTTAAAATATACACACTATTTCAGTTGATGAAAAGTCCTTAAGTATTTTTCAACTTAAAAGATACTTAAATATTTACTATAAATTTGTACAGTGCTATAAAATAATATTACGGCATTTTGTGACTTAATACTATTAAATTGCTTATACCATAGGATAGGATATTAAATTATTATTATTAAAAGCTATTTATGCCCCATTCCGGGGCAAAAGCCTCTCGTTTTCTCTATCTCTCAGGTCTCTTCTTTGCGAGCATCTCTCACTTCTGAATAGAATGTATCTATCTGACATTTCATTGGGATATATGTAGCTAAATAAAAAAACGCACCCCCTATCCTATAATAAATGTTCATATATTTTAAGGGTGCATTACATCGTACAATCACATCATATGATTTTCTGACGTGCTCTGAGTAACTATGAACTCCCCCTCTTGGGGTTCCCTACTATATTTTTAGGTATAATTAGAAATAAAGATGCTCTGTTTGTTGTCTTTCTTTAAGCTTCTAGTATGTTCTCGTTTATATAAAAAGTAGATAACATACGATGATATCGTGCGTTATGTTGAGTCAAGTCCTTTCTAGAAAATTCTAGAAATCTAGTCTAGTCTACTCCACTAGGGTGTGTACCGTCTCTGATTCAGGTGGCGGTGGTCATAACGTTGTGGTAGACGCGGGTCTGACCAAGGCTTTTCTTAATTTTCTGGAAATTTCTATTATCAGATTGATGTCATTTAGCAGTCATGATGCCAAAATTTTTTTTATGAAAACTTCCAGAATGTTCTATTTGTTTTCCTTCTATAAACTTAGCTATCAAAGTGGACCTTTCTTGAGTATAGGAGATTTCTAGAATATTCCAGAATTCGATATCACTAGGATGTGTTACCTCTCTGATCCAGTTGGCGGTGGTCATGACGTTGTGGTAGATGCTAGGTCCGACCAAGGAACCAATTTAAATTTCTATTATAATAAATAACAATTGCATAAAACATGTCTCAGTTCTAATTAATTATGGTCATTTGGCAGTCGTGATCCCAACATAAATATGGTTTTATCTATGAAGAAACTTCCAGAATGTTCTATTTGTTTTCTTTCTATAAACTTCTTATGTGTTCTCTTTTATTTAAAAAGTATATACTTAAATCTTCACTTTAAATTTGTTATAAAATTATAAACAAACGGATTTTTTTCTTTTATATAAAAAGTAGGTAGATAACATAGATTTATGATATCGTGCGCTATGGTGAGGCAAAAGGGATCTTTCTTGACTATAGGAAATTTCTAGAAAGTTCTAGAAGTCGATAACACTAGGATGTGTAACGTCTCTGATCCAGTTGGCGGTGGTCATGACGTTGTGGTAGATGCCGGGCTGGTGGTCGACGCCGCAGCCGAAGCCGGCGGACGTGATGCCCACGAGGTAATACCTACCGTTGTCTTTTACTATGAGAGGACCACCGGAGTCTCCTGAAATTATGGTAAAGTGAATAATAAATGGATTGATTTTTTAACTTATGTTTATAGGTATGTATATAAAAAGGATAATCATGAAAGGATATTTTAAAGTTCTGTTACTGTATATCTAACAGATAAGATGATGATGATTCCCTAGCCGTAATCGGCTACAGTGACTGTTTGACAGGCTCTAAACTATTTTTTTTTTGGATTATGACAATGATCCATTGCGCAGGAGGGGTGAGTGGGTTCGATCCCCACGTGTTGTTACTGTCTGGGTATTAATTTGAATGTACATATTTGTAGAAAAAAGTAAGTTTATGTTTGTCCATCAATTAATTAGTTTTTACAGTACAAAATTTGTTTAGTTTGAAACTAGATGACGTAGTATAAAGAAAAATATGACATGCAAACAAAATTATTTGAATTTGAAAAGAAGTTGAAATAGAAAATACCATGGCATACCTAGGCAAGCATCTTGATGGCCATCGGAATGTCCTGCGCAGATCATTTCAGGGTGAATTTCCACAGAGATCTGCTTGCTTTGGTGCCATTTGATGCATTGTTCTGTACCTGATAATTATTGCTTAAGTTTCCTACAAACTTCTTTACACAAGGGTTAAAGTTTTGGACTAAATAATAGGCAGAGGTTTCGATAAAAGGCAGAGCCTGTTTTTATGCTTATAATACTCTATGTTCAGTAAGTCTTATAGCGCAATAAGAACGTAATGAGAATCCAAAAAATGATTAATCATGATGCCTGTTTCGAAGTTATGTACAATACAATTTTTACATTAAAATAATTTAAGTTAATGTTATAGGAAGAAAATAATTTATGTATGATTCATGTAAAATTAGATCTATAAATAAAAAATAAATATTTTACTTACTCAAAATCGGTACAGTCGCAGACCTCAATAAGTTCGTCCCCGTATGTCCCAAGCTCGCGTCCGTCTTCCCCCACCCCGCGATCACCCCATTCTTCCCCCCCAATTGCAACTCCACTTCAGGCAAGCAGATCGGCAGTATGTTACTAGTGTAGACTATTGGGCGAGAGAGACGGAGTAAGGCGATATCGTAGCGGTCTGGTTGGGTAGTTCGAAATTGGAACAATGGATGGAGGATTTTTTGAACTACCCTGAAATTAAAAAAATATACAAAAATTAAAAAGTCTCGGAACGTTTTAATTTGTAATTGACGATCTAAAGGCAAATAGAAGGAAACCGATTTGATAAATAAACGTTTTGACTTCTATTTTTGAGCTTCACTTTGACTTTCAATCCATGGTGACTTGGAGATGCATTCAATCCTATCTAACAAATCGTTCTGAGGCTATTATAGGTAAGTTTGGGACCAACATTCATTATAGTATTCACAAGAGTGCTACAGGGCTCTCACTTGGGCCCTCTTCTATAAACTGCTTATATAAATGACCTAAAATATTGTTCCAGTTCCTATAAACACTTAATGTATGCGGATGACAAAAAATCTACAAGATCCGTAACCAAGTACAGTCAAAATTATTAAAATAATCTCTTCAAGCATTATACAAACAATTCTTTAACGGTACATACAAGTAAATGTGTTTGTACAAGATTCACTCGTAAAGCCCATTTACACATTTCATATAACTTCAATGCCATCATAATTAAGAATTTTTACAGTAAACTATTGGACATCATTAAAAATAAATTACGAATAGTGGTCATTCTATTAGCTAATAGCCTAATTAACCATTTTAAAGTTAGTTGAAAATAATTGATGTATATTTTTAGAGATTACAGGATAGCACATATACGTCTATTTACGAATTTTTGTATTGAAAATACATTAAATCTCATTGAAATACAAATTGGATGGATTCATTATGTAGTAAAAAGATAAATTAATAATGTACCTTTGATATAGTTAATCAGTTCAAATTTCAGTATAAACAGAAAAAGAAATATATGTGATATAGATGCAAAATCTTGTTAAATTGAAAATAGATAAAGGCATCGACTTTGTATGGATTTGAACAAAAATAAAATAAAAGTCATTTTCTACGTTTTAGAGTGATGAAGTCGGTTCTATTTTTTGCAAAAAGTTTTTTTTTCCATTTTAGTGTCCTGTGAAGGGTAATCACACAATCTAGTCACAAGTTGGCATTTACATCAATAAACCTCAACCGCAGAGCTTATTCTATTGATTTTCCTGAAATATCTTCCACATGGATGATTAGACTTGAACCAAATTTCTATGGGACCACATTGACACAAAAAGAATTTTCCAAATCAGTCCACAAACGCCGGGGATATGCGGTAATATACATAAAAAAATACGGACGAATTGAAAACCTCCTCAATTTTTTTGAAAGTCGGTTGAAATACATACCCCAGTCTCCTAGCAGTATGAGTGCCTACACTGGTATCTAAGGCGCCGAGCCAAACTGCAATATCCCGGAGTCTAGCTCTGGACACACAGTGGGCGGCTGTAGCTACGTACCAGCGGGATACTGGAAAAAAATAGTGAAAAATTTTTTTGAAGGAATCTTTTTCTTGTAGAACTGTTACTCTGCGCCCTCTTATTATCATCAAATTCAATTCAAATCATACTTTATACTTTGTATTGATACTTCTTGATGGAATTGCATATTACTTTTATATAAAGACAAACACATTTTTATACTTCCAATTCCACTATATTAACACTTTTTACAATAATGTTTTATTTATTTACACAAACTACCTGACGATGATGTACGAAACCGGTCGTGTTTAAATAAATAAAACATTATTGTAAAAAGTGTTAATATAGTGGAATTGGAAGTATAAAAATATGTTTGTCTTTATATAAAAGCAATTCAAATCAAATCGTTTATTTTTCCAAATTGTTTTTTAAAGCTCTTTTGAAGCGTCACACATATATTTTATTTTTTATTTACTAACGGTTCGATTTCGATTTATCGCATAGATATAAAATTCTGTCAGTGAAACACTGAAATATTTAGCAAAATCAAATCAAGATACTTCATCACGTATACCGGTATTCCCAAACAATATGGTAAGTAAAGTAGTGTGCGAAGTAAAGTCAATTTCATTATGAAGTAGGATCATGGTGTTATTTTTTTCTAATTTCTGTCTTGTGTGTAACGTGAAAGACATTGTGCACTAGGGGATGCTAGCGGGAGTTCAAATTTTTATATAAGTAATTTATTTAACAAATACAAAAGATTTATTATTATGATTATGAATATTCCCCGCAAATTATTAAATTAATATTCTGGGACAACACAACGCCATCTAGTCCCAAACTAAGCAAAGCTTGTAGTATGTAAATAAGATAGACATACTTAAACATTTTTTTTTGTAAAGACATACATACTATAGATACATTAACACCCAGACAGTAGAAAATTAAAATGTTCATTACATCATAATTTTCTACTCGTGGAGATCGAACCCACTCCCTCCGGTTCAAAAAACCATTGCCGTATCCACTGCGCCGATCGGATCGTCAAATCACAATCAAAATTCCAACACAATGAGGTAATGATTCGAATTAACGTTAGTAATTAAAAAAACAGTGTTACTTACTAAGAACTCCCCCACACTGAAACTCCGAGATCCTCACATGTGCCTGCCAGGGGAACTCGGCAAATCTGGCTTCTCGACCACCAATTATTCGCTTCTGCAGCACCCTGGTGGAGGGGAGACCGCAGTCTACCTAGAATACGATAAAAAAAACATTATTACGTCAGAAAAAAGACAGAAAAATACTATTATTTGACACTAGCTTTGCCCCGCGTCTTCGTCAGCGTATATCTCCCGTTTCCGTTCGAATTTCTGAGATAAAAGCTATCCTATGTCCTTTCTCGAGTTTCAAATAATCGCTGAACATAATTTAATTAAAAATTGGTTCAGTGGTTGAGATGTGAAGAAGAGACAGACATACAGAGTAACTTTTGCATATATCTCCCGCTCCCCTTGGATTTCCTGGATAAAAGTTATCCTATGTCATTTCTCGGGTTTAAAACAATCGTTGAACATAATTTAATTTTTAATTCAAATTGGTTCAATGGTTTAGACGCGAAGACGAGATAGACATACAGAATTACTTTCGTATTTATTATATTATAGTACAATTATATATAGGTAGTAAGGACACACACACACACACACCATATAATATAAAAAAAAAACACTAAACAAAAAGAAAACCGAAAGAAAATATTATCACTAAAACGAATTTCTACTCTAATATTATAAAGAGGAAAGATTAGATTTTTTTGTTTGTTTGAATTGAGTAAGCTCCGAAGCTACTAGACTAGTCTTAAAATACTTTATTACCTGATTAACATCCTCATCGACTCTTCTTCGAAACACATTGGGGGGTATGACGTTTCTCTGCGGTACCACCCTCAACTTCGGTGGTACTTTGTACCGCCAGTCTGATGAAGGAATACTGTAATAGGGAAATAAATTAAAATTATTAAGAGACCATTAATATTAAATATTCTTAATGTATAATTTTAACTGATTTCACAAAAGGAGAAGGTTCTCAATTCGTCGGTTCCTATGTATGTTACCGCATATTATCGGCATTCATGAACCGATTTAGAAAATTATTTTTGCATTCGAAAAAGTATAGTGTGAGTGTATAAATTCTGATCATCCATGTGAAAGAGTCAATAATTTACTTGATAGACAATGTTACTTCTTGATGGAAAAACAGATCTTGCAGGAGATGAACAATGTGCAAGGTGTGACGTCATTTGCGAACGCTGATGTTATACACACAAAGAATCTTTCTATCCCTATCCCACTTATCTATTATACATATCGTTCTGCTCCTTCACACAGCTTGAGAACAGCCATCCTTACCAACGTCCTTTGTTATTAATCCACTTCGAAGCCAGGAGGATAAACACGACGTGCAGGGAATGACGTCAAAGCTGCGAGTAATGCTCGCATACAGACTATTCTATCCCCCTCCCACTCACCTATTATCCAGATCATTCTGCTCCCTCACATATCAAAAGAATAGTCGGCCCAAAGTGCAGGGTATTACGTCATCGCTAATGCTGCGAGTTATACCGCATACTCAGAGACTATTCTATCCCTCTCCCACTCACCTATGATCCAAATCATTCTGCTCTCTCACACATCAAGAGAAAAGTTAGCTCTGTGTGCAGGGTATCGCTTCATAGACTATTCTATCCCCCTCCCACTCACCTATTATCCAGATCATTCTGCTCCCTCACACAGCAAGAGAACAGCCATCCTTCCCCACAGCCTTTAGTTCTAATTCCACCTCGAAGCCAGCAGGATATAGACAGCGTGCAGGGTATGACGTCATCGCCGATGTTGCAGGTGGAGGGGTAGCCGAAGAACGATGCTAGCACTCGGGAGGTGATACCTGAAAATAGGTAAGTTTATATGAATACTTATTGTTCCGCGTTCACGTAGATAAATGTTATAAAGCCTAGTCGAAGATGATGCAGATGATGTTTGTTTGTTAAGTTGAAATAAATAGGCTTGAAAACTATTGGACTATTGCAGTATCCACCAGTAGCAAAGGCTATACTTTATTTTGTAGGCTACGGATTTTTGGCCAGTAGTTTTGGTGTGAAACATTAGAAATAAAAAAGAAGAATCTTTACATATTTATTTTAAAATTGGCGACCCACTCGTTTTTTGCAAGGAAGCAACAAAAATCCTAAATAATTTAAGTATGTTATCTCAAATAAGGAATCTTATCACATAAGGAGTTATCGAAATTGTTTTGAGTGATACGATAACTGAGAAAAATAAAGATTTATTATTATATTATTGTTTGACTATCACATATACTTATTTGATTTGATTCAAAACATTCTTACTAATGCGAAAAGTCTATTTTTGTTTATTTGTCTCTACTCTTTACGCCTAAACCACTGAAATGATTTGGATGACATTTTGAACAGTTTTTTTATCCCGGTTTTCTATGGGAATGTGAGATATAGGCGGGTGAAACCGCAGGATACAACTAGATATAACTAATAACTAAACATAAAATATTATAAACTTCTGAAGATGCAACAGAGATGATTTCATAATTTCGCATCGTAGGTCAACGGGGATATAGCTCAGTGGTAGAGCATTCGACTGCAGATCGAGAGGTCCCCGGTTCAAACCCGGGTGTCCCCTGATAAACACTTTTTTATTTAGCTCATTAACATGATTGTTTACTTTTGAATTTTATTTAACATGATTTATATTTATTTTATATAAAGTAGTGATTTCAATATATTTAATAAAAATATAATTTTACATTTAAGAGAAGATAGACTTTCTATCTAGTATATTATGTGCTGTTAATTTCATAATTACGGTACAATATGAATGAATGAATAAATGAATGAATGAAAAATTCTTTATAGCACTTAATAAGAATATACGAAGATACATTAAGAAGAGTAAAGTACAGTAGGCGGTTTTATCGCTACAAGCGTTTTCTTACAAGCAACCGGGAGTAGAGGAAATATTGCATAGATCGTGGGGTACAGAAATAAGTTTTCTATACTAACAATCAAATTTCGTATTATGTAACGTGTTATATAGACATAGACAATGACATATCTTTATTTGGCTGATCAGACATAGACAATGACATAAACAGTACACATTAGTGGTTGGTGGTGGTGGTAGTTATATATTGATGAGATATTAATGGAAGAGATCGCTCTTTAGCGATAAGGCCGCCTATTGCATATGTGTATATCCATTATTATTGTATTGTTGCTTATGTAGTGTGTGCAATAAAGTAATAAAATTCATTCATTCATATTAACAGTAATATTATTGCTTGTTATGAAGTGGAAAAGTCTCTTTCTTTGTTTATTTATACCCTCATGTTTCCACCGGGACTTTTTACTCGAATGCGACAGAAGACAATGTTTTCGTATGTATGTTTATATGTCAACTCCTGGCAACTTTATATGTCAACTACAGGCTACAGCCCAAACGGCTGGCCGGATTTTGACATGTATGGTGTTATTGGAATTGTGGTAACATAGGCTGTATAAATATTCAAAATTACGCATGCAACTCAAAAACGAAGGGGGGGGATTGACTTTTTCAAAAATAATTCAGTCGGTTTTTCATAGATAATAAATAAATAAGCTTGTTAAGAAGTGAGAAAATCTTGGACACCCAGCTGCCCAAGTTGGTGACCCAACTGCTTCAGACTTTTCCTGACTCACGGACGGTTTTTCGGTGAGAATGCATGTGTCACCATCCCATTTGTACCCGTAAGTATCATAAGAGGCGACGGAGGGTAATTTTGCTGCATAACATCTTCAGCAATAAGAGAGTACGAGCCGAGCATTGCATTGGGCCAAGCTCCCACCTGTGTAATTACAACCCCTCAGCAAAAGATCAGCTTGAAGCAGTATTGCACTGTTACGTATGGTGAGCGGGTGCCCGGAGTCCTGTATTTCCATTCTGTATTTCACTCCTAACTTCAAATTATTAATCCTCTCCTTATCACCTTTCTTTTCCTTTAAGCCGGCAAGGAATCTGCGACACTTTGTTGTTGTTCACAGGCTGCGGTCAGTCACATAACATCAGTTGAACCACATGCTCCATTTGCTTACTCTAGCATAAGAAAAGAAGATTTGCTAAGTACATAAAACTTAAAAATACGTTAATGCTATATCCTATAAAATAATATTAAAATAAACTTACTTTCCACAGCATTCGCTTGCCCGACATTTAAAATCAGTAACGGCAACACCATTCCGATTTCGCGCCATTTCGTCCGCCATCTTGAAAGCGTTCGAATTTTGACACTTCTCCTCTTTGGATTATTTTTGTGACATACTCTATTTTCTCTATGCTTTACTGATATCCATAGAGAATTCTTCACCGGTTGCATACTGATATTATTTGATTTTTAAGATTACACATATCGTTCGCGGATGGATCAGCTTGTATTGCAACGTCTGTAATTAAATTAATTATTTTTGAGTATTTTATATCATTAAATAATAATTTTATTGAGTTATCATTGATGTTATATTATTTATCTATACTTTATATTATAAAGCTGAAGAGTTTGTTTGTTTGGACTAGTAAAACTAATCTCAGGAACTACTGGTCCGATTCGAAAATATTTTTAGTGTTAGATAGCCCATTTATCGAGGAAGGCTATGGGCTATATTATATATCATCCTGATATTCCCACGAGGGCGAAGCCCTGGGGCGCAGCTAGTATAACAATAAGATATCAATAGCAAAACATTGAAACTTAGATTATTAGGTAAATTTATTTATTTTTAGCCGGGCCGATTCAGAGAAGTAGAAAATTACGACATGCATTTATATTTCAAATATCTTCTTTCTTTTCGGCTTTTCCAACGGATTTTAATGCGGATTTTTTTAATAGATAGAGTGATTCAAGAGGTAGGTTTATATGTATGATTAATATCCATTAAATAGATGAGAAATACTTTTGAGGTTTCTTATATTATGTCGAATTATCATTTTCCGCTTACATTGCAAACGCGAGCTGAACCTTACGAGATTTATCAAAATATTGTACTAATTTTTATATACAAAGTTCACAGTTTTTCTGTAGTATATTTAGTATCAGCTTTGCACCCGAGCGATGTCGGGTCGCTTGTTTCTTATAATAATTATACGTCTCGAATTCGTAACCTTGTTTTGAGAAGTCAGTTAAAACATAACCATTAAGCCACTGGGTAAAACCCATATAAAATTAAAGCAATAAATTATTTTATCTGTTAGTGTTAATTGTAGTGAAAGCTTCTATGCTCTGGTGAGTTTTAGGAACGTGACCTTGAATATTTTCCTTTACGAGTAAACCTTTTAATAAAATATTGTAATTAACTTTCAAATAGTTTTTTATCTACACAAATATTAGAGGAAAACTTTTTTGTTTGGTTGGTTGTAATCAATAGGCTCAAATACTACTGGACTGATTTTAATTAATTAAATTTAGTTTAATTAATTTAATTTAATTCTTTCACCGTTCGAAAGCTACATTATCCACGAGTAATATAGGGTATATTTTATAGGCTATAGATAAGGAGCGAAACCGCGCGAATAAGCTAGTGTTTTTATAAATATGAAATGACAATCGGAAACAATGAAATTTGTATAAAATTTTACGGAGACATTTTCACCATGCATACCGTTATATTTTTGAATTTTGCGTAAAACGTTTAAAATATTCACATTGAATACTATCAAGTAACATATCGTATTTTTACCAAAATACTGTTAATTTTTGTGGACACTTAGCTCTAATATTTTTGTTTTTTTTTTTCATTGTATTACTAAACTCTTGATTTTTAAAAATAATATTCTAGCTATCCTAAACTATTGCAACTTTTACTAACATTATAAGGGTGCATATTGGAATTTCAAATAATTAACTAATTTGATAACAATTAAATTGAAAATAATTGAAAATTTATATACTTACAATTTTTTTACAACATTACTAATACAAAAAATAAGGTCATGACGGAGACCTGAGATTTTGTTGAAGGTGGTAGAAACAAATATTATATCAATAACTAAAATTAATACTAAATTATAGTAAATTTCAAAATGGTTCCATTTTTATGTCAACATAGTGAACAAACCGGCATATTTAAACTATAAATACTTACAAAAAAGAAAAGAAAATTATTGTTTAGCTGTTATTCTACAGCGAAATACTTCTTGTATACATTCAAAAATGTAATAAAATGACAAAATACTAATGCACATGAATATATTTTGAAAAACGACAATAATTGCATTTAAATGTATTAACACTATTGTTGGTAAATACAATTCTTAACATTGTATTTTGTAAAAATATAAACAATTAAAAATGTATTGACGGAAAATTTGGTGAAAACCAGAAAAAAAATACAAAAGCAAACACATTTTCCCGCTCTTTCACTATCATAAAAAGGGAGAGATTGCTATTTTTCTCTCACATGTCAATTATCCTAAAGAAGATTATTCAAAAACAAATTTAAATTTAGAACGATATGTAGGCCGCAAAACAGCTTCAATAACAAACCTCACTCACTTTCACTGCACCCTTTCACTTCATAATCCGAACCATAGACAAAACATAAGCGCTATTCCAAATTCGAACGCGCGTCAAAATTTAAATTTTTTCGTCTGCCGCCCGCGACGATGTAATAGAGACTAAGGTTTTTGAAATCTCGCCGGTAAAGCCGGTTTCACACGTTCGCGCTGTCACGATTATTATAGCTACACGAAGAAAGTACGATTGAGGTTTAATGATAAGCTATCGATGTAAAAGTATTTCAAAATAAATGCCGTTGATTTAATTTCTCCGGCCTGATAATACGGAGCGTAATAATATAGCTATGGGACATTAGATTCTTGCTACTGCGGGTAATAAGTTACGATTTTCTTTGGTAATGTGATAAGGAGAAAATCGTGTGTATGTATGTCTGTCTGTAACTTTATCTGCCGCTACTGATCTGTATCTGTTATTAGAAAATGCATCCTTTATTAATGTTGTGATATCAATTGTACCTATTTATAAGTTCTGCTAAAGCTTTGCCCACGAATAAGAAATTTTAAATAATGTTTATCATAATATAAGTTAAAAATTAAAAAAAGAACTTTTAAAATATAGAAAGGTGTATAATCAAATCGCACATATGCATATGCAAGTAGGTATTATTATACCTATTTATTATATCTAATTAAAAAAAAATGTACCGACATTTTTTCAGCTTAATCACATAACGGCCGAAGGCTAGTTTCGTTCATTAATTTCACTTTAAATCCTATTGATAAGGCTTAATACTAAAATTGGACATTGGTACCTTTTAAGCCTTCTAAATTTTATCAAAATCCATTTAGTTGTTTTGGTTTGATTAAATCACATACATCCAAACATCTTAACATCCAAAATTCACACAATCTTCGCTGAGTGACATACGCTATCTTATAACGGGATTGATGCAAAAAAAATGTTATTCAGATTTTTCTGACAAAGAAATCTCAGTAACAGTTCTGAGTCTGGAAGTTGGCGGTGTTGGTACACCTCCGTGCCTCGGAGAGCACGTAAAGCCATCTGTCCTGCGCCTGATCTCTTTTCAGTTGTGTCGGTCAGTTCTCATCGAGTTATGAGAGTAAAGGAATAGAGAGTGCACCTGTGTTCGCGTGTACACTTGAGCACTATAATCTCCTGCGCAGCTGGCTAGTCTCTGTTGAGATTGGCCAGCATGGCCGACATCGCTCAGGGGAGCTATTATTATAATGGGATATATCAGAGGTTCCCAAACTGTGCGTCTCAGAAGTATAGAAGGGCGTCGCGAGGCTTCATTGCTTCCCTTTCCCACTATTGATGCGTCTCGATTATCTGGATACTTCACAAGTCCGATTCGGGTCGTCGAAGACGTTTCCGTTGCAATATGTATGAATTTTGTTCCGATTTTCCATACTTTCCGATCGGATTCGCATTAATCCTATTTGAAACTAGAACTCCCCCGTTGAAAGTGCGTCGCGGTTTGAAAAATATTTCAGAAAAAATATTTATTATACAAATGAATATGACGTACTAAAAGAGGCCAATTTGGAAAATAAACGTTTTGACTTTGACTTTGACTTTGACTTTGAACCCCTTTGGTCATTGGTCTATACAATATTGCCACGGGAGCGAAGTACGCATATAGCCTTCTCTTTGTTACGACAAATCGGTTAGAAACGAAAACAGTGATAAAAGCCTAAAGCGCCACCTAGCTTATGCCGCTGAAAGGAAAATGATCAGTGAAAGTTTAAATTTTACCTCATCGTAAAAGAGAAGCCTTGGAAGGCTGTATTGGATTGTTGTATATTGGATAGACTAGATGGCGCTGTACATGAAAATATCGAAGCTTTACCATACTTTTGTACGTGTATTCAAATTCTGATTGAAAATGTTGGGATTTTCATACTCTTAATGTAGTAAGTAGTATCTATTATTCCTTCACTAATATTCTGTAATAATGTATATGTGTTAGTAACTTTATAAATTAATTACAGGGTGGGATTTTGCAATGCTACCACAAGACTATAGGTAGTAGGTACTCTTCAGATAGATAATTTTACTCTAAGACACCATTCCTTTTTTTAAAAAGGAAATTGAATTGGCTAAAATATTTTAAAACAACGAGACTACTAGAGAACTACTGCTAATAAAATCTCTCTTAAAAATTGATTTAACAAGAAAAAAAAACAACAAACAGGAACGCTATAAGTACCTTAATAATTTACATGAAATGAACTTAGCACTAATAAGTAATTAATTCATCATAACCAACATTTGCAAGTTTTCAGAGTTCTATCACTTTATTAGTATTGTTACAAAGTTACCCTATGATTCCATCATCCCAATAGTTCTATGCATATTGCAGTGTCATCCTACTTTCACAATAATTGAAAATACAAGCATAGTAAACATAAGTTCAATATTATTCATATCTATAATATTATTGTTATAAAGTGGAAAGATTCGTTTGTTTGAATTGAATATTGTCCGAAATTACAGGATCGATGTGGATAAATGTTTTTTACAGAGATTCTTTGAAACCCTAGGAATGACATAGGATAGTTTATATCCCGAAAATCCTACGGGAACGGGAGATATAATTATATACGTATCGTTTTACGTTTTATTACTCAAAATATTTAGAGAGGAAGGACTGTAAAAATTAGTAGGCTCTTTATAGAGAAAAGTAGGTTGTTAAAAAGGTGTACTTTGGTATTCCGTATTAGACCTATTTTTTCGTCTGATATAATTAATGTCGTGTAAAAGTACATAATATATGGTATAAGTGGAAATTATTATTGGCTACACAGATGTTGCTTCTTAAATTCATGATACATAACTGTTATTCACAAAAAACATAAGCAAATAAAAGCTCAAAATTGACCTACTTTCTACAAAAACAACCCTATTTCATAACTCGACACCACAACATTTGGGCCGTGACGTCATCCCAAACGCGGTTGCCAAGCAACGCTATCACCATCCATTACGTAACTAAACGTCACCAATTTACATAACCCAGCTCCATCAGTGGGGATCTCCACGCCAACAGTCCGCGATTGACTTTCATCCGCAAGGCACGTGCGCTAACCGTCAAAAAATGAAAACCGATTAACAAACCGAAACTATCGACTATCATGCAACACCGATTATCCGAATAATCGGATTTAAACAAACATAGACAGAAGATGAAAGTGAAATTCCAATAGTGGCCGACAACATGTTAGCGAATTGTTTGAAAGTGTGCCTGCTTATGTTCGCCGCGTCTAGTGCAGAACGGAGTCGCGCGTTGAGCCTAGTCTATCCCCCTCGAAATGTCCCCATGTTCGTTCCGAAACGCTACCATTCCCGCGTCTTATTTCTGGACGAAGACGAATTCGGTCGCGGCGAAATCGACTTAACGGATAAACGAAAGACGGAGAGAATAAAGTTCGATGATGCGTCAGATTACGAATTCACGTCCGAAGATGATAAGTTGAAAGCTATAGATGTGTCGAACAACGAGAGGTATTACGAGCCGCGTTTTAGGGGTTTGTATCCGAAGTTGTATCAAGGCAGGTTCGGGAGGACGTACGCGCCTAATTTCTCCTTTGAACCGTATGTACCATACGCGCCTCCAAGGAATAGCTTTTACGCGTCGAATGGTTGGCGCGCGAGGTCTCCCCGTGTAGTGTTCCCGTATACGGAAACGGGGAATTCTATCCATACGAATTCGCACTCTGGACCGAGTTTAAATGACAATGTGGTGTTTCGCGAACAGAGTATAGGAACAAACGACGTGGCTCCTGAGGATCAGCTACAGGATATAGCGGGAGACGCTTTCACTGAACGAGGTGCGTTATGTAATTTTATTTTGCTAATATTTATCTTATGACAGCTTGCGTAATGCGTAAAAATAACTTTTAAATTGCCTTTAAGTTATGAGCTTCAAATGAACGCAACTTTCTTGTTATTTGCATTCGTTAGTTAAAAAGATAACTGATTGCAAGTGATAAAGTCTTTATACAACATTTAAAACTGTACAATGTTTTTCATTTACGTCGTTATGAAGTACAAAAAAGTTAAATACAATTGTTGTTTGAAAAAAGAATACATTTTACCAAATTTATCGTATTCGTAAACAATAAAAAGTTTTTTAAACAATAAAATATTTTTTACAATGTGACTACTATTATCCAAAAAATATCACATAAAACATAAAAATTAATATACCCAAATATTCTTAAATAGTATTTCAAATAAATATTTTGACAAATACTCATTAATCTTACAAAAGGAAAACGCGTTAACAATAGCACTTTTACCGACTGTATGCCGACATTCACCGCACGCGTTTCCCACAAAATAAATTATTTCATTGTTTATGACGTATTGAACTTCTATATTGTCTTTATATAAGCTAATATATGTTTTTGTTTATCTCACCTTAACCTGGAATCAGTACAAACAATATGAAAATCGTTTTCATTTTCTACATATATGTTTTCTTTATTTGAATTCAAATATGAAAATAATCTCTTTATAAATAACGAATTAACGATTATATACACGCTATGAATAATGTAAATAAATTTGTTTGTTTTGTAAACTTCAATAATTATAATTTAAAATAACAACCATTAACGTAATTTTACAGGTGGCTATATTGTCATAATAATATTGTAATACTTTATATGCGCGAAGATATTTTAGAGTATTTCATGAAAATGTACATCAATAAGTCTTACTAAGACACCATGATTTTTTTACAAATAGGGACCTAGGAATGATCCCTGTTCAAATAAAAAACAGTGCTTTGGTTTTAGAACCCTTTGACCCTCCAAATTCATCATTGACACATGACATACAAGTATCTCATATTCTAGATCATCTAAAGATTAAAACTTTACTCCAGTCAGTCATTAGTCAATTTATTAACATTAACTAAGACAATTTAATAAAATGCTTCGTAATAATTTATCGTAAAGTCAAGCTAAACGTCATTCGGTTTTAAATAGAAATTGGTTAAAACGGGAAAAGAATGGACGGTTGTAAATATATTATTTTGATAGCAATTACAAGCGATTGTTTTCTTTATTAGCAAAGCAATATGAGCGGAATTGCTTTGCGTAATATTACACTCTCATTTTTATTACTTGCGTGACAAAATGTAGCGTGTATTCAAATGTAGGGAACTTACGTTTATAATTATCTGTGGCTTGAAAGAAGGTTGATTTTCGCTGTTTAATCTACGTATAATCTGTCAAAAATAGGCGCGAAAATTTTAAAAATAGAATGTTTTTTACTTTTTATGAACGTAGGCTTTTTATGAACGTGAAAAGTGATGTCTAGATGTAAGAAAAATTTTTTCGCTTGAATTTAGTAGAGCGTAAACATACGGAAGTGCTGACGGTCGGTTTTATTGATTAATATTGTTCTTTTAAATATCAATTAACGTTGATTTACGCGATTTGTTTCACTGTCAAATTTTAACATGACAAATCGGAACAAAACTGTTAAATTAATTATTGACGTCGTTTCAGAAGCGTATTCACTTTATTATGTCCTTCTTTTCAGCAATTAAGAATTTTTCAACTTAACTGGCAAATTTTGCTATAATAAGTTTTGTATAAACAAATTTCTGCTCAAGCAGATGACAGATCAGTTTTTTATTTTTTCAATGGACAATGTCTGCCTTAAAAATACTACAACACTACTACTATTTTTAACTACTAATTTAATATGCGTTTTAACGTACAGAAATTATGAATCAAAAATATCAAAATCGAAAGATTCCGAAGCCCGATATAGTCACAGACAAGCATTCGTTATACATTTTTTTAAATTTAATTTGAATTATTTTCGTTTAAAGTCAATTTTATTTTTTCTTCATGACATTAAGTGACACGGTCTCCTTTGCTTGTCATATATAAAAACTAGCTGTTCCACGCGGTTTCGCTCCCGTAGCATAATGTTATATAGCCTATGTTACTCGTGGATAACCTAGCTTTCGAATGGTGATAGAATTTTTAAAATGGGTTCAGTAGTTTTTGAACCTATCTACTACAATCAAAGTTTTCCTCTTTATAATATTAGTTAGATACAGTTTCAACATCTAGTCATTCCCAAGCCCCATATAGTCTCAGACAAGAATGGAGCGAAAATTTTTTTGTACCTTTGTTAACGTCAACTGACGACGAAAGTATTCAGAGAAAGTGTTTCACTCATCAATAACAGTTGATTATGCAAATCCATGCATATCTCAGTAATTATGTATTTACGTCCTTTTGGTGCTAATGAAGCCTGAGGCTTGTATTCCTATCCCATTCCCCTCCCGTCCTGTTCTAGTCCTCTTCAAAACTAGCAGTTAGCGTGTGCCGCACTAATACTGGTTGGCGCTCGCCAATTCACCATTTGATGAAGTCTTTTAATAATAACTTTGCTAATTGACATTTTCTCACTTTCATTTCCTAAATTCAAAAATATAATTCTTCAAAATAAATCTTGCTTGTTTATCCCCGTAGTCACCTAACGATATTTATATCACTGCTACTTTACTTTTTAGTTTTAATTCGTGGACAGCGTTGTGGGCTGCATCATTGATAAATATTATTTGTTATATGTATGATGTAGCTGTTTGTTTTAAAAAATAAAATAAAAACTTCCTGTCATTAATCCTCTCCTTATCCCCTACCCTTCCTTTAAGCCGGCAAGGCATCTGTGACATTTCATGTTGTAGATGTTCATGGGCTGCGGTCAGTCACTTAACATCAGGTGAACGGCATGCTCCGCTTCCCTGCTATAACATAAAAAAAATTTAAAAAACATAATGACTAAAAATGACTAATTAATGTCTTATCGATATTGTGTGGGAACATCTCTTTTATAAAGTTGTGTGAAAGTTTAACATCTTGTTTGTATGTTAAAATAAAAATTGTACACGAAATTTACTTTAGTTTTATAAGTATTGTACTATTTACTTGTTTACGCGAATTATTTAACCCTTTTTTCATATAATTATGTCCCTCACCCATTACTTTTAAGTCTGTAATGTAGAGTAGCCTATAAGTTGACCCTAGAAAAAGTTTATGAACATTAAAAATTTGATCCCTCAATAAAGCATTTGATACACATAAAAACAGATAATCAGACAAACAGAAAAAATACTAACAATTGTTTTGGCTCTATACTTCTTTGGCTCTGGCATTTTGCATAGCAATAACTCATTTTTAAAATATTGTATGTTCAGAAATGTTAAACTGTTTACCGTTTTATTATACAGGGTGGGATTTTGTAATTTATTTGCTCATTAATGATTGCGGCCAAATGTCTGTCAGGCTTATATAAAATAAAAAAATGTAAGGGAAAATTAATAATGTAGATAGAAAATTCAAATAAAACGGGATGTTTTATAAATTTATTCAAAAAGAAAGGAAACTGTTTACAAAGATTTCCGATAATTCGCTTTTTATGCCCGGGAATCGAAGCGACTAAAATATGTATCTTCGATAACCCCCACCGATTTTTCTCATCTTCGAACTCGACATTTTCTTTTGTTTAAACTATTTGCCTATTCAATTTAATCAAGATCGAATCAATACGCAAGTTATCGTCGGACAAAGTTTTTCATACTAACAAACATACAATCGCCCGGCCATCTCGATTGAGACCTTACTAGGTTAAAAAACAATATATATCAACAAAAAGATGTAGGTCTAAAATTAAGGCTTCTGACATATTAGCGGACTTTCTACGCGCTTGCATAACAAAGATGTTTCCATGTCAAAATGACGTAACGGTCACGTAATCGCTGTATTTTGGTTTTGTGGTTCTTATTTAACTTCTAAAGGTTATAGTAACAAGCTTAATTAATAGTTATCTTTAAAGTACGTCACCGGACCAGCCTGAAAATCATTGCTCGATCTACTCGCGTAGTATAAGCTAAGGTTGGTCCCATTTGCCACTATTAGTTTTTTTTAGGTTAGATATATTGTTTAGATTAAGTATTATTAGTTATATTTTTGGCAATAAACCTATTTTCTTTCTTAATTCTTTAAAAAAACCCGACTGCGTTATGTATGAAAAAAACTATTTCCTTTTTTGATTTCCCATTTTGAAAATTTTTATAGCCTATGTCACTACCATAATTCTAACAAATCCAACAACACCTCGCTTTTCATAATCCGTCCAGCCGTTTGGGCTGTAGGGCGTGCCAAAGAAATGGGCATACATACACTCAAAACACCTTCTTCTGTCGCAGTCGGATAAGAATGAATTTATAATATTAGCAATATGGATGATTGCATATTGGGTAAAGTAAATTAAAGAGACTATTGAATAGACAAAATAGGGATAGTGACTCTGAAAAATAAAAAAGCAGTCGATAAAAGCTCAAATAAAAAGGATTGGCGTAACGTGTGAAAAGTTACTTCTTTCTTGATAGAGTCGGCCTTTCGAATCTGCAGTAAAATACATACATACTATAGATAAGTTAACACCCAGACAGTAGAAAATTACAATGTTCATCTCATAATAATTTTCTACTCGTGGGGATCGAACCCACACCCTCCGGCGCAATAGACCATTGCTATTTCCACTGCGCCTATCGGGTCGAAATAACCATTTGAATGCAATTAAAAGTTATAGGACCTTGCTGATAAAACATGAATCTTTTATATTATATACTACATATCTACTTTATACTTTGTATTGATAATTATTGATGGAATTGCATATTACTTTTATTTAAAGAAAAAAAGGATTACAATGTGTTGTTCTTTATATAAAAAACTTGTGTATTCAATTTAAAACATTGACCTTAAAAATTGTAAAAACAATCATTTTTCGTAATCTATTGATTCTGCGTCACTTTTTCGCTCTTGACCTTAGTATACACATTTACTAGAACCATTAAAAATATACCATTTAACACGCCATTAGCGTATTTACTCACAATAATTTCTACGAGCGTGGGAAGACGGGTGAAAAGTATAGTTTCACTGTTAACAAAAAGATACCATCGACGCGTGCGATACGAAAGTACAAGTTGGTTCAAATTTGTGATTGTAATGTAATTTGGGACGGTTTCTAATTATGACAAAAAAAGAAAGAAGAAAGAAAGAAAAAAAATTATTTGTTACAACTATGCACGTACATACAGAGATAAATACATACATTTTACATTTTACTGTGTTTCGTACGGTGAGCGGGTGCCCGGAGTCCTATATCCCCATTCCATCCTCTCCCAACTTCCTATGATTAATCCTTATACTTATCCCCACCTCTTCCTTTAAGCTGGCAAGGCATCTGCGACATTTCATGTTGCAGATGTTTATGAGCTGCGGTCAGTCACTTAACATCAGGTGAACTGCTATAACATAAATAAAAATTGCAGAGATAATATAATAAATACATATGCACATAATTGGTGCGAAAAGGTTCGAACTCAGCATCGTGCTGATTGCAGGCAACCAGCGCTGGTCTTCCGTTCGGACCTCTCTGTGACATGAAACTATTAAGACAACAATCCCAATCACGTGTACAATTATATATTTATTTTATTATTTCTGACATTGAATTAATTTTTTTGATTATTTTAATTCCCGAGTTAATTTAATGTAATTTAAAAATGTTATTAATTGACATTGCAGGGATAGTTAAATACATTACAAAAAAACTGTGAACGTTGTTTATAAAAATTAGTACATTATTTTGATAAATCTCGTAGGGTTCAGCCTGCGTTTGCAATGTAAGCGAAAAAAAAGATAATTAACGACATCATATTAAAAAACTTCACTGTATTTCTCCACTATTAAATAGATGTTACCATACGTATAAACCTTCCTCTTGAATCACTCTATCTATTAAAAAAGACCGCATCAAAATCCGTTGCGTAGTTTTTAAATTAAGCATACAAAGGGACATAGGGACAGAGGCAGCGACTTTGTTTTATACTATGTAGTGAAGTGTAGATTATTTATATACTAAAATACTTGTTCAGTGCTTATGCATATAATCCGAAACAAGAATTAATGTATACTCGTTTAAAAAATCCCAACAATTTATGCATAGCATGTCCGAGGTAACGGTACACTTACGCAACGAAATTTTTCCATAAACGATTATACAGCTGTCGTTAAATTAATGTTAACGGTGTTTTTATGGTTATGTCTATGTAATATGAGACTATGACAATAATAGCGCCATTAATTTATGTAGTATGTAGTTGTGTTTTTGAAATTGGATAGAAAAGAGATCACATTTGTTTATTTAACAATAAGCTGATACGCGCATAATGTTATATACATATGTAAGCCCTAAGAATAAAATCAGAAGAATGATTAGTATATAGATATATGTAGTGACAGAATTAACACAATTGTATGGGTTACCCGTAGATAATGTAGATTTTGAATGGTGAAAGAATTTTTAAAATCGGTTCAGCAGTTTTTTAGCGTATTTATTACAACTAAACAAACGAACAAAGATTTCCTTTTTACATTATTAATGTAGATAACGTTATATTATTTATTCTTCATAATATTAAAACATTTTTTTTTCTTAATTTTTAAAGGGGATTTTATCCTCTTGGATACACACTGTAAGTAATCTTTCTTAATAATATTTAATAATCTAATTATGAAATGCATTAGATTTTTTACCGTCAGAAGTATTTATTTATTTTATTTATTACATATTGTACACAGTAACCTTATATATTATTACACAAAAGGCGGCCTTATTGCTGTAGAGCAATCTCTTCCAGGCAACCTGAAGTAAAAGTAATTTGATTTGCAAGAAGCCTAGGTTGTCATCTTTGCTTTCATCAAATTTATTCGTCTTATAAGAACTACATAGTTTGAAATCAAATGATATAGTATATGTAGCAAATTTGAATGCAAAAAAAAATGTCTTTTTGTTGGATTTGATACAAAATAACCTGGAAGAAATTGCTTCATAGCAATAGGGCCGTCTTTCTATAACAAAATTGTTAGATAAGTATTTCTTTTTTTTAATTGTTTCCTTTGTAATATTTGTCCTACAATTTATAATTAATAAATAAATAACCCAATTTTTGGTTTTCAAATAACCTCGTTCTGTGGTTTAAAAAAAAACATGTTTACTATAAAAACGGAACACGTAATTGTCAAACTTTATACGTAACAGCAAAAAACATGGATCTTGTCCGACTTTACTTAATTGGTGCCATAATGTCATGACATGAATATATCGAGAATAACGTATTATAGCAAAATGTGGAATTGAAAGTGAAAGCTTTGAGGAAAATATTAGTGTACAAGCTTCCGCGCGCGGCTTCACTTGCATTATGTGCAAGGTCTATACATAACCTAGTATACAGAATCGAAATCCGTTCAGTAATTTTGTAGTGATGGACATTAAAGCTTCTTTAAGTAGGAGGAAGTAGGATTACCTTTTTCGACATGCTTTTAAGTATTTTTAATGCATAGGTTCTAATTTTTGATAAACTTTACCTAACTCAATTTTTATTTTAATATTAAAAACTGAGAGCTACATTTTTTATAATAATTTCGTTCCGTCATTTTTTATTTGTCTTTTGGGTTATTATTACAATTTATTTAGCAGTGTATAAATTTTTAATAATTCCTTTTTTTCACCGTTAAAATTAGAACACTGATTTCCTTCATTCGACGCAGCTTCTTCGTCTCCAAAAACAAAAAAAGTTAAGCTATCTATGTTTCATTTTACAAATATTTAAGTTCAAAATTCGAACACGAATCCTCGGCCTTCAAAAAAAGAATAACATTCGATATGACAGTTCCTAAACGCGATCTTACGGTTACAACACTTCCGATAGACCGGTCCGTGACATTTGATATTGCGTAAGCATTGCATAAGCAGGATTGTTTTGACCGGTGACCCGCTCGTACTTCCTATAGTGTAGAGATTTCACTGTTTTAAATGCAATTAATAAGATCGAAGTGCATGTCATATAATTGTTAGTGAAGCCAACTTTAGAGACAAGACAATTGAGTTTATTAGATGCAATGCGTCTAGCCTAGTGTAAGTATGTCAGCAGAGTCCATAATATTTTTCTGTTTATTGTTATAATAAGTCATTATTTCCCTGAATAAATTCAGTAGGTATATCCTTGATTACATTATTTTAAACAATAATACCATAGTTGCAATATTAAGTTATGTGCCGATAATGCGTAATATAAAAAATGGCTAACTCCCCATTTCTAAAAATGGACATTGCGGTTTTTGAATCTAATAGACTCAATTGTGCAGATTTTTGGTGCCTTGCTTTTATGTTAACGCCCCCGCTTTAAATGAAGATAAAATTCATTGTCTTTTTCTATAAACAACCACTTCTGTTGTCTATGGTATTGTAACTTACCCTCTCTCCCTCATAAATGTTGTGGTATGGACTGTTATAAAATAGGTTGTAAGTGTTATATGCGCAAATACTGTTACAAAACGTGGGATAATAAACATATTATACGAAGAAGTGATATGTATCATGAGAAATAATTCCTTACAGTACATATTTTGGCAATACGGCCAATTATAATAGAGATTCAAGAGTTTATCTGGAGATGCTTTCGATGCAATTAATAAAGGGCCTTAGCAATAAAGTCCATGTCGTTTTTACTTCTTTCGGTACGGTAATAGTAAATTATTATGGCGGCCAATCTCACAGAGACTAGCCAGGTACGTGGGAGACATTATTATACAAAAGCGCGCGGATACAGGAGGTTTTTAAAAAATATAAAATATATGATAGGATGGAAGATTTAACATGCAAGATTAGCGGGTAATAAAGTGTAAATCCTACTAAAATTATAAATGCGAAAGTTTGTGTCGATGTTACATACATCTTTGTTACTGATTCATGCAAAAAATCCTGAACGGATTTGGATGAAACTTGGTATACATGTAGGTAAAGGTCCAGAATAACACATAGGATGCTTTTAATCCCAGAATTCCCACGGGATCAGTTGTTGCGTGGGTAATACCGCGGGGCGATGCAATTCAATAATAAACCTAAAAATAAACAAAACAATGATAAAAAAGGGGATCCAGCGAGCAGTCCTACTGGACAATGCTCAGATAGTCCACAGGTTCCTCACTCAGTCGTCCTAGGCTCCAGCCGTTTGGCCTCTCTGTCGAAGAATTTACATCTTACCGCTGCAAGGCAATCTAATTATACTATCACCATAAAAAACTAATATAAAATTATGGCACTTATCAAGTAAAATTGCAAAAGCAATTGCATACACCACCTTACCTCATGTTTGATAATAAAATATTATAATGTATACTATTCACAACAGCTATTTAATTCAGGATCTCTAGCACATATATATAGAAAGCCTGTATTATCTCTCTCCATCGACTATATCACTCTAACGTGTTTGTTGTCTATTCCTTTATCTTATCTCCCACCTAAAAGTATTGGTCGCCTCCATTTATCTAATTTAATGTAATTTAATCCAAAATAATGCATTTGGATGCAAATTAGGATCACTTGTATATAAATCTACTGCACCGTTATACGTGGTATAGCGTCAGTGCAAGTTTACGCGGCATTTCTTAAGGTGAGGTTTTATGAAATATAATAATAACTATGTTAGACAGAATATTTATGATATACAAGCTTTTCCGCATCGCTTCGCTTATAGCATAATGCTATAGTTTATAGCCTTTGGAATTGAATAGGGGGTAGATTCACAAATGCAAATCCAATCGGAAAGTATCGCAAATCGGAACAATTTTGATACAAATTTTGACGGTACGTCTGTGTTCCGAGGCCAATCGGATTTGTGAATCTGTTCCCAGTACTGAGATTAGCGCGTTAAACAAACAAATTCTTCAGCTTTATATTTTTATCATTTGAGTTTGAAATTGTTCGCAATTATTAAGACTAAATAGTTTTTTAAAAAGCTAAACATATTATGACTCTTGTACATAGCAATTAGCAATTTTGAGAGAAATTTTTGTTTGAAATAATAATGCTTAAATCTGCAGTGATATTTATTATAAAGAGGAATACTTCGTTTGTACGTTTGGCTCAAAAACTACTGGACCGATTTTAAAAATTCTTTCACTATTCGAAAGCTACATTATCCACGAGTGACATAGTCTATATTTTATAGTCTACATATAGATTAGCTTGTATTTTATATATCGGAGAGGTGAACTTGCTACAGAAATGCAATAATCTAGCATTATTAAATTTGACAGCAAAGAAAACTACATGCACTTCCCCTTAAAAGAAAGATTTCACTGTCGCACGTTGGCACGCACACACAAACGTGTATTCGTCCCGTTCATTTACCCATTTCCTCTACAGTCTATGCTATTCCAGCAGTGTCATTGACTCTTATTCGTCGCGTTCAGTTTTTACTGAGTTATTTTTAAAGAGGATTTAATTGATTTTAATTCAATTGTTTTTTAATATGATGTTATTATATACATAATTAAATAGCGATAAGGTCAAATTGTGCAGTCTTAAACTAGTAGTTTTGTATTACAACTTCTCTGTAACAAAAAACCTTCAAACATTCAATTAAAATTCCCTAATCAAATATTCTCTTTAATTATTAATAATAATAATAATTTATTTGTTTAATTAAGCCACAGAGGCTCATTTGTTAGTATCACACTTAAAAACTATGTTAAGATAGACAGCATTGGAAATTGATAAAAGTAAAATTTAAAATCAAAATCTTTCAAAATATTTTATAATTATCTACTTACTATAACTTAATAATTTTTAAAATATTAGCTCTCACAAAAAACTTAATTTTATCCTCTCTTCAGTTGAAAACTAGTAAATCGGTTAATTGCTAGTTTTCGCAGCCACTCTTGTGTGACATCCATCACTTCATTGGCTGCATTTGAAACAATTATTATTACGATATATTACTGAAAGATTTATAAATCTCATAAATAAAAGTACTTAAATTAATTAACGGCCGTTTTCAATATTCTATCTATCCATTGTTTTGCTTACTAAAGTCAGACAAATTTATCTATTTGCAATTACTTTGATTTCAATATCCTAACGACGGATACATTTGCAATGACTTTTGCCTATCTATATATAATCTGCACTATTATAATCTGACATAACAATCAATCCATAATCATTGATACATTATTGAAAATGGCCGTAAGTAAACATGTCTGATGCCTCTCCTATTTAGGGTTACCAACTTTTTTTACACGAAATAAAGTATATTTAGGTCTGAGAAGGAAAATAAACAGTATTTTACGAAAATGAACAGTATTTTATTTTATTATGATATTGATTCGTTCTGAAACGCTCGATTGTGACGGCGCTGCGTTCGTTCGACATGTTGATGCTGAAAACAGTATTTCTTATACTTTATTTTTGTAAAAAGTATAATATAGTGAAAAACAGTATATTACTGTTTTTAACAGTATGGTTGGGAACCCTACTCCTATTATACCCCGACATGGAACTGTAGGACTCACGGTGCCTTCTGCGTAACTTCAGATTCCGTGAGAATTCTGGATCCTCGCCTATATCAATATCGAGTTTCAATAATAGGCTCAGTAGCTTTTCGAAACAGTAAGAAACTTCCTTGGAAACTGTCGCACATACAGGGTGTCCCGTAATGGGTGAAGCATCTGTTAGGGGAAGACAGCTGATAAAATCTATAAAAAACCCAATATCTCTTTACGGGACACCCTGTAATATTACTCGTAAGTAGAATAGTAGAATACTAGAATATTACTTAATACTACGGAGGTTTTTATTTCTTACGGAAATGATATAATTGCCTGGAAGAAATTGCTTCTAAGCAATAAGGCCGCCTTTCTGTACAAAAGTGTTTAACATGTAATATTGTAAATTGTTGCCATGTGACTTTTATAAGAAAAAGTATAATAAATAAATAAATAATTGATGTTTATATTGTTCTTGGCCCAAATACATGTCTTTTTCGTTTTTTTACATGTAAATTGGTTGCATTTTACCCATTTTATCAATTTGTCAATTTGAGAAAATGTATTTTAGAAAATTCGCAAATGGAATAATATGATAATAAATAATTTTTGCCGTTTATTCCGTCATGGTAGCTTATTTTCATGCACACTTTCTCTGTCTATTCACGTATTTATTATCCCGATCTTTACGACTTTGTAAAAAATTTAGTTTTCCCCACAGTTTAGAAAATAAAAGGTAGATGGAGTGTGCCGAAGACTCGAGTGACGCTAACTACTCGTACGTACAGTACGTGCTTTTGAATTTTGTATTTGCTTTTCGGCGTCACTAGAGTCTTTGGCGTACACCATCTGCTTTTATTCTCTAATCTGTGGTTATCCCTTTCACGCAGAACCACGAGAAGAAATTATTAATCAACGTCTTAGCAAACCCTTAACTTTAAACGAACACACGAAGCTATATTTTTTTAAAGATGTTTGTTTTTTAATGATGTTGTTGTTGATGTTTTCAATAACAGTTTTAAAATAAAAATATCTGTATAATATTAAAATTTCTTAGAATTAGTTGCAGTGTCCTATTTATTAAGTTGACCAAAATATTTGACAGATCCATTTCTTTTTGTCGGAGCAAGCAAAGGACTAACTTTGCCTGTTCACCGGCAAACTCACCTAGAGTTGATGGTCACAGTGCATGATCCTTTCACTAGTATCTCTTAGCTCATTGATTACTTTATTTATAAGTACTTTTTAAATCTTAAATTAGTATCAATATTTTATAATATAAAATTAAAGTAACTAAGGCTCTCATGGTTATTTGACAATGTTTTTAATGACTTTTTACTAACTTCTAATTTAACGTAAATATAGGATTGTTAAATGCAAATATGCATATTATAATTAAAATAGTAAAAAGTCAAATGTTTATTAATTAGATTGTGCATATTAGAATTCAATGTTGAATATAAAAAATATTGTACGGACTACAGAATAACATATATTCAGATAAATAGATAGATAAGAAATTTATTTAGAATAAGGTACAGAACATAATTCATAAGAGAGACTGACAGAAGTATAAACAGAAAAAATAGGAAACAGAAAAAGTTTAGGTGAGGTGTATGGTGTACCACATCCCTGAAATAGGTTCTGACTCAGCTGTATACAGTCATGAGAAAGTGGCACTGATCTTCAAAATCTTATAATGTTTACTTTTGTGTTTTTTTTATTTTTATTTCAATAGATTGTGAGATTGGTTTAGATTAGATTTGTTTAGTTTTAATTCAAAATTGTCACCCTAGCGACATGTATGGTATATTATTTAATTATCTTACGCACAATGCGGTGGATTACGTTCTTGATATTTGTATATATTTTAAACTTGTTACTCTATCTCCATAATGTAATTGTTTATTGTGCCCTATATTAAAAATAAAATGAAATAAAGTCTAAAATACTCTATTTACCAACAAACTGCACAACAAACATGTATACTTGCTTATTATTTACCTATGTATTGCATTTATTAGCAGCCGATTCCGTTTATCATACGTCATCAATAACGGTTGAAGGAACATACGAATGAACACGAAAATATCGCAATATTACAATGGCAAGTAATTGTATAACATTACGCGATCGTGAAAGTGAAACGCGGTACGGTCAGCAGCTTAGTTTGGGAGGGAACAGGATTTTTAGGCGTTTTTACGTATTTCCCAGTTGGAATGAATAATTTATAGCAAATACATCGATTGGCATAGACCATTGCCTCATCCACTGCGCCGAAGGGCGAAGGTTCGATCCCCTCGAGTAGCAAATTAGATGTGATGAACATTTTAATTTTGTTCTGTCTGGGTGTTTATCTATCTATAGTTTGTACGTTTTTACAAAAAAAAAAGTATGTTTAAGTATGTCTATCAGTTATCTAGTTTCCATAGTATAAGCTTTTCTCAGTTTGGGACTAGATGGCGTAGTATTGGCTGTCCAGGAATATTTATTTATTTATTTACAATTAAACTTAGACGATATATATGGTAATGTTTAAAAAAACTCCGTATTTTTCACTAAATTAATGCCCTAACTTCCATTAAATAGAATTTACAGGCGCAGGTATGGCCCAATTGTTACTAAATCTTTCTGTCCTTAAAAGGTCTCAATTAATTTACTCCATTACACGTGCAGTTTACAATGTTCTTTATATAGAATACTTAATAATGCGTCGATACTATTCTCTACGTAAACTTATAGCTGATTTAAGTTGACCTCTTAATCATTTACTGCGTAACATGTCCAATTACATTTTGCACAAATTGGCGATAAGCTATAATACTATTATCAAAAATAGCTGTTCTGAGTGGCTTTGCTTCCGTAGCATAATTTTATATTGTCACTCAATTATGATGCGGCTTTCAAATGGTAAAAAAATTGTCCATTATTTTGTGTGTGAAAATATTGCAAACATATATACAAAAACATGAACATTTCCTCTTAATAATCCTTATAAATAACTATAAATATGCATATAATAATGTAAACTACATTATCATATTGATGAAATATAACATAATCAATCATTATAATAATTTACATTGTAAATAATGACTGTAATTCTCTCTCTCGTAATATGCTGACGCTACAAGCCCACTTACCGTCCGAGAAAAGTAACCATTGCACAATTCGCTTAGCGTTCGTCTCCACACTGATCATTTCGTCCTATTATGCAAATTGTATAATGCGTTTTAAGATACATAACATATATGTGAATAAAAAATAAATAAAGTACGAAGCAATTGATCTAATCGTTATTTAGTCACAAACTAAGCAAAGTTTACAGGTACCAAATAAAAAAAAAATAAGGAAATCAACAACTCCTGAATGCCCACAATGTCATATTGTAGAAGACATAATACATATTTTAATGGAATGTGTCCGGAATGGTGATCTGCGAAATACCTATATTAAGAAATATTTTTCTGCCTTAGACGTGGCATGTAATAGTGCACTAGCATTCCCTTTGTCAAGGCTAGTATAGTATTATATTATCTGTGACCACAGATAATATAAGACAAGGGAAGCTAGGGCACTGTACAGGCTCGCGTTTAAGGCATGTGTATAACTTATATAACGGTGTATCTGTGTCCTTATAGACCGACATAGTCCCTTGCAGTCGACTAAGGAAAAAAAATAAAAAGAAATAAAAAAAATTCTAGGAGCCCACAGGCCGGCATGGTATACATCGGATTCTTAATTTGTATAGAAAATGATACATTTTTTACAAAGAATACGTGAAATGAGATGCGAACGATGTTGACATGTGGTCTTTATTTATTTTTTAATACTAGTGGTCGCCCAGTGGTCGAATTTCAACCATAATAAATTTAAATTAAATTTATGTCTATATCAGTACTCCTTGTCTATGGACAAAATGAAAAACAAAACAAAATTTGACCAGTACAAATACTTGTGTATGTATGTGTGTGTGAAATGCATGGTAGTGCGTGTTATGTTTTTTTCATTGATTTATTGTACTTTAAAAGCATTATTATTAAAAAAAATTTTACACATAAACTATAAGTGAGCCAAATTTGATGCTCCTGCGTCAGCGTAATTTTCGTAAAAAGATGTCCAAGTTTTTGTATTGTATTTATACACGAAAAAATTGTAACAATTAATTGTTTAAAACAGAACTTGCACACAACACCAGATATTGTAATAAAATGCAAATGACTAAATATTTTAAATTTAAATTGGTTTTAGGTAGATCAAATGTTGAATAACAAACAAATTTTCCACGTTATTTCGCTATTTCGTTTTGTTTTCATTTTATTTCATGCTTTAACTTCATTTTTCGTAAAAAAATTGTCTATGATCTACTTCATATTCCTATAAATATGCAAAATTTTATGTAGATTGGTAGTGTAGATAAAACATAAAGAGGTGACAATCAAACTTAATCCCGTATTTATAATATTAGTTGGAATACTAGGTGAAATGAAGTAAAGAATTGAAAAAAATGCTAAAAGACAAAATTAAGTCCTTTCTCCCATCAATTTCACGCTAAAGAATACGGAAAATGGTTTAAAATACTAACCTGCTTAAATAATACTCATAAAATTATAATATACATAGCTATTTCTATTACAAAATATGTATTTTAATCTGTGAAAGGTAACCGTGTTAATAAAAGTTATGTAAAGCTAAACATTAAATTTGTTCGCATTTTGCTTATACAGTGTTAAAATAAAAAAAATATTGTATACATTTTATAAAATGACATTGTAAATACTTTTATTTTACTTTATTTATATAACGCCATTAAATTGTACAAATTCTCTGTGGTCTAATTTGGTGATGGTTCCTCTTTAATCTTTGTCAGCAACCTTCCTTTCTTAGCTACAAAAAATATTCAATTATCTTTTTTTAATTCAAACAGATGCCAACGACCCACATCGAGCTCACACATACAAACAAATGGAGTTTAGAACGAAAACGTTTTACGTACAAAAAATGCCCTTTAAACTAAAAAAACCAATGTTCATACAAACAGAAACGAATATCAAAAGAAGTTCTTTCGAATTTCCGAACGCAACTCAAGAGATGTTGCCAGAATTTAAGCCGATATCTGATGCACAGATAACGAAAATTAATCAGTTGATCAAAGATATAGTTAGCACGAATGTGCCAGAGACAAGCTATAGACAAGGGAGGAATATAGATAGTATACAAAGTGATGCTAAAATTGTGGAATCTGTGACGAAATTACCTGAGAAGGATAGAAAGTATGACGAAGGTTGTCCTCAAGGCGGTACATGTGAATTCTTCATAACTTGTTGGATGAAGGGAGGCCTACTGGAAGGTTCGTGCGGTGGCTTGCTAAAAAGCTGTTGCCACAGAGTAGCGAAATCCGGTATCCTCGGAGTACAAGACTCGAATAGTATCGAATCGCCTTTCGAAGGATTCAGTTATGGTCCCGTTATAAACGATGACAGTAAGTCCAATTAATTGTATGGATTTATGTCACACCGTTGCGTAAACGAAAACCGATGTATTTTAAGAACTTTTCGACGATTAGGCAACATTTGAGTATTTTTATTCGGTATTCGTTATTCGAAAACATTATTTTGGACATACAATACAGTTTTTAATTTATTCAATTGTTGTTTATGGTTCTTGATTACATAAATTATAGCATCTTAATGACAAAATTGTAACATTTTAAATACATTGCTGTATAAAACACATTTTTAACGTGTGAAAGTAAAAGTTGCTAACTGTAAACGATAATTAAAATGAATTTAATAAATTCCTTCGAAGGATGTATTTAAGCGTCACGATTATGATTCAACTCAAGGATTTAAAATACTTTAGATTTTTTCTTAGTACTTCTAGTTCGTTATTTTTACACTAGTTGTGCTCCGCGGTTTTACCGGCGTATATCTTCATATGTCGTATGTCCTTTTTCGGGTTTCAAACAATTGGTTCAGTGGTTTAGACGTAAAGAAGATACAGACTTACTTTCGCATTATATTATTAGTACGAATAGTAATGTAATTAAATTGAAAATTAGTTATTTTTTGTTTGTATTTACATAATTGTATTCATATGAATAAAAATAATTTTTAAAATGGTGTTTGAAAAATATTTAAATTCGAAAAACATTTACGGAAAGTGCGAAAAAGAGCGGAAAAAGACTGTTCTAGAAAAAATATTTCAATAGTTTACGCAACGGTGTTACTAAGACCAAAATTGGGAACCTAATGGACTAACAGAGCTCAGATGTGGGCGTGTGGCAAGACATAGGTAGGAAAGGACTTCGTGACGTCACAGGTACATTGTATATCGATCTCTTTCTGGCTCTTCTAACTATGTCTTGCTTCCTCACATCTATTTATATATACTTACCATACTAATACGCTATTCTCTGCATGCTTTCAGTTGAAGGTAAGTTTTTTTTAGAATGTTTATGTATATTTTTATTGTATGTGCTCTTTTTAATTCTTTTGTACCTATATGCTTTATTTTGGTATACTGTGAAATATATTATACTGTGTTCTATTTTATTGAATTAAAATTTATAGAATAGCTTTTAATATCTTGTTTGGTTTTGGAAATCAATTACTTAGCAAATACATTTCAATTGTTTAGTCATATAATTCAAAAGATCTTCAATAAAAATGATAATTTGAAAGGCATTCGTAATTACTTGCAAAAATACCTACACAAAGATACAAAAAACAAAACATATATAATGAATGAATAATAACTTATTGGACACACCAAATCAATTAATATAAATAAACACAATTGGCATTGATGAACACGTGGATAGGTGACCTTATTGCTATTGAGCCATCTCTTCCAGGCAACCATTTACAGATAGAGAACAAGAGACGTTTACAATTTGGTTTATTTTTATTTTATTGAATCGATTCTCCGACGGGTATACAAATCTAACACAATTTTACAGTAGGTGGTCCAAAAGCTGGGAAGGAGACAATAAAATGACATATATAATTTCCAAATAAGCATTTTTTACCCAATATAATACATGGAAAACGTATTTAAGGGAATAGTCATATTTGAATATTATTTTTTATATATTGCCAGTCTTCAAAATCGATTTGGTTTCGTATACTCTATGACGATTGTTATTAATGACGTTTTTCTAAAAAAGTAAAAATTAGTTATGCGATTGTATTTTTTATTTAGTAAAAACTTAAAAAAATAGGTATTTTTAAGAATTCACTGCGAATATCTT
>LQNK01002027.1:46985-71783 GCA_001586405.1 Phoebis sennae
GATTTCGTTTCGTATACTCTATGACTATGAATAGCAATCTATTAAAGACGTTTTTCTAAAGAAGTAAAAATTAGTTAAGCAATTGTATTTTTTTATTTGGTGAGAACCTAAAAAAATAGTAGCTAGCTAGCTAGCTAGCTATCAGCTATTTTTAACAATTCACTGCGAATATCTTCGTCTCTCAGAGAATCTCCCCATCAAATTTTCTTCTAACACGTAATTTAAAAATATTTGTTCGAATGAGTGGTATTTTTGTTCGTCCTATTGCGGGGTTAAAACCTCATTCATAATCGGCTTTTCAAACAGAGAGTGTTAAGAAATAAAATGTAATATATGTATTACAATACATATCAATAATTCTTTTTTAAATTTAACACAAACTTCGCCACCCTTGAAAGACGTGTCCCGGAACACGAACGGAAAATGTCGACATTTATCGAAGGAGATTTGGGACGCTGTCTATGAGACAGTTTCGTGCAATGCCTGTACGTATTCTTTAGACTGAGTACGCTGTTTTTATTCGATATACGTAGAAAAAAACGCGTTAATTGGTTAACGCTGTTTATCCCAAATCTCAAGGTGAGTCATTTGCATGATTGTGTAAGACACTTTCACTGGCGCCAGCGCGTGACGTTAGGTTGGTACACTTCCCAGACTTGGTCGCTGACTGTAAGATCACCGGGTAATGTAAAAACGGCCAAGTGCGAGGCGGGCTCGCGTACTGGGTTCCGTTTATTTAAAAAAACGGCAAAAAACAGGTTTGGTGTGTCGCGTCACGTGACGTCATAATTCCCAAATCGCGATGCTGAAATGTCTTCGCCCGTAAGCTTCCAAAGATCAATCCTCGGGGCCTAAGGTGCCAGTCCTGTGGTTCGGACTGGTCGAGGATCCTCCCTTTTCGTTGGAGGCATAATACTATTCGCCACAATTGTATTGAAGCCCTTTAAATATTTATTTTGGTAAATATACTACGTGTGACATACATGTAAAATCTAACTCATTAAGATATGCCTTCACCGCTTCTCCGAGCGCAATTACGACAAGGAATAATGTATATTGATACTATCATTCCTTAATTACGTCACACTGAAGACTCTTCTAAAATAATGTTCGAAATAATGGCCATAGAAACCAATCACCAATCTAAACAGAAACTAGTAAACTTCTATCCTTTCACACAAGGACGTCACCGGGGGGAGTGGGACGGATTAACAAATGCAGCTGCCCCCAGCTGCCTAGAGATTCAAAACGAGCTACCAAATAAATAAATGTGCTTTCGGATTTATGTAAAATTAATGTTTATTCATTCTCCACATCAACAAGAGCCCTTGCCTCACACCAACAGAGCACTGCGATATTCCTGTTGAAGTCAAGTAATTCCTACAAAATTTCTTATCTCAAATGAATTATGTTTGTCGATCTATGTAATACACTAACAAGTACAAATCTGACACCCAAATATGGAACCTATTTGGAAGTCGTTAAATAAAAGCGGTTGACACTAAGTCACGAATCACGCACAACTTACATTTTAATCCTATATTAAACTATAATAACATAATATATCGTAATCAGTCGGCCGTGTATAAGCCACCTTAATCCATCACGTTTTTACGAGTTCCGATCCTACATCAATTTTTTTTAGGGTTCCGTAACTAAAAGGTAAAAATGGGACCTTAGTACTAAGCTCTGCTGTCGGTCTGTCACGAGGTTGTATCTCTTTCATCATCTTATCATATATTTTTAGCAATAAGGTCGTCTTACGAAGGCATATGTCTACTTATTGTCCTCTGTTTCTTCACATATATTGTGAAGATCTTTTACAATTAAGTGTTATAAATTAGTAATGGTACGGTACCTTTCGTACGCCAGGCTCGCACTTGGCCGGTTTTTATTTTGCATCTTAAAGCTGGGTCATCAAGTATAAAGACCTCTTTGTAATCTTTTTGTAAGCGGAAATGCATCTATTTTTGCTTTACGAGCATTTACCCGTGGCTTTGCCCGAATTCGGCATATTCCAAGACTGTGATACGTGTTTTCGGAATAAAAGATGCAAAAGTCTCTATATAAATAAATAAATCTCGGACATTTTACAAGCAAAGCTTGTACTATGGAAACTAGATAATTAATAGACATACTAAAAATACTTTTGGAAATAAATACATACTATAGATATACTAACACACAGACAGTACAAAATTACAATGTTCATCACATCATAATTTCTACCCGTGGGAATCGAACCTACACCCTCTAGCGCAATAGACTCTAACGTATCCACTGCGCCTACCATCAAACTAGCTGAGCTCCACGGTTACTCCCGCGTATACCTCCCGTTCCCGTAGGATTTTCGGGATGAAACCTATCCTATGTCCTTCCCCGGGTTTCAAAGAATCTCTGTACAAAATTTCATCCAAATCGGTTCAGTGGTTTAGGCGTATGGTAACTCTGTAACTCTCTCTTACTTTCGCATTTATAATATTCAATATTAGTTCTATTAGTAGAACGAGTAAAGATTTTTATTCCTTTACACAAATTTAAGACTGCCATTAAGTTATGTTTCCGCCCAGAACATTGATTCTAAGTTGCTTTAATAAAATAAATATGAAAGAATAACTTGACCTTAAATTCACATACTTTCGCATGCGTACAATTAATTTAGCACGCAAATTCTACGCTTTCAAAAGACAATTAATTAAGAGAAGAAAAAACAAACGCGTATTTAATTAAAATATTTCAATTCATTTTATTCATAAAATCAGTAATAAGCAAAGTAGGTAGTAAAAAATCAAACTCAACAAAGCTCGCTCGACCAACTCATGCATAAAAATTTATTATTGTATACAATGATATTATATAACTATAGATATGTTACTAGCATGCTAATTTTGAGATTTCGAATTGATACATGTATATCCACACTCCCTTGGTTACGGACGATTGTTGACAGAACTTTACATAGCAAAGGTGGCTTGGTTACGACAGAAAGCTATAAAATACCTTCGTGTATATTTAGAAAATGCACGAACCATTCTGCAAAAAAAATATAAGAGGAAAGTATCATATCATAGGTAAAAACTCGAAAATAAAGAGTTTTTAATTCAACTATGAAGTGATTGTCAAAAGACGACATTATCATTGATGGTCGCATTTTTTCACGGTAGTCTTCTATGGATTCACAAAAAAAGCATATTATAAAACTCACATACACGCAAAATGCGGTCTTATACCTTGCAATTTCTACCAAACGACCTTTTACATGGAAGACAATTTCATAAGACATATTTAATGTGTCTATGTCTAAATCTAGGTCATGGTTATCTGTTTCCAAAACCATAAAGTATTGTTTTATGTCGCAACAAGCATAATGTTTTCCTTTTTTAAAAGTTTTTTGACCGTCTCGTTAATTAGCGCGTAATCGTTGTAAACGAGAGGTCGTGAAATCAATCACAGTCTGACAGAGTACAAAATGCAAATCACCTACCAGGTCCCTTATTCTCAAATGCGTTTCCGATCGGAAAATCACAAAAATCGGAACGAATTCATACAAATTTTGACAGTTACGTCCGATGTGTGCATAGGAGGCCTGTCCCCTTAAAAAATCCCCTAAGAAAATATAATCAGCAAAATGGATGTGACTATGTTAATTAATGTTTATTGTCTAATAGCTATACCCATGTTTTCACCCGCGTATATATCCTGATCCCTGATGTTCGGTATAAAAACTACCCTATATTTCTCGGTCTTTCTCTATCAGTGGTTTCCACGAAGAAGAGACAAAGATACAGACAGACAGAGTTTTCACATTTATAATATGAGTAAGGATAGTTTATAACGAAGAGTCTTTTTCTTTCGGATTGTGGATTTAAATTGGGATAAAAGATTATCCATACTATCACCTAACCCTTAGCTTATAGCTTCAAAAAATTAATCAAAATTTGTCCAGTAGCTGTGGTGTGATTGACACACAATACCAAACTTTCAATTTATTATATTAGCAGGAATTAGAATACATGAAATTCTTCCTAAAAATATTATATCTTTTTATGTCAACATCTTCGCAACCTTAAGAATTTATGGTTTCTCCAAATATATAAAACAGTTTAAATGTTTATTAAAAAAACCTTGTTCCGTAACACAATACGCGTATTCCCCACATCTAGGTCACATATCGTAATATTTAATTAAATAGACTCCAAGACGTATTTTCCAAATTTCGCAAAACCGGAGACTGATTCATAGTCAATTTGTCATACAATCGTAATTGCTTTATAAGTATCGTATTGCGATATCGTATGTCATATAGGCTCATTGTTTTTTAACGATTTTGGTATATAGTCGAGATGGCCAGGCCTAATATTATATTATCTGTGGCCAGACGATTGTATGTTTATTTACATAAGTAAGTATGAGAAACTTGTCCGATAATAATTAATAGTATTGTTTATGTGATCATGTTCAAATTTCATAGGCAGGTTAGGGGATTACGAAGATAGAGGGGTCAAATATCTGAAATATGGTTTATCTGATCTTGATAAAATTTTGTAAGTTAATAGTATAAATAAGGAAAAAAATTGAGTACACAAATGAGCACAATTGGTGAGGGTTAACGAAGGTAGGGCGGAGGTGTGCATTTTCAATAATGTATCAATGATTATGGATAGATTGTTATATCAGATTATATGACAATAGATAGACAAAAGTCATAGCAAATGTATCCGCCGTTAGGATATTAAAATCACAGCCGAATCTATCAAGATTTGTCTGACTTTAGTAAGCAAAACAAGGGATAGATAGAATATTGAAAACGGCCGTAATACATTAGAGGTCTAGCCCGGGGCAAGCTACTATGAAAAACTAACTTCTGCCCGCGGTTTCAATGAAAGTTGAAATTCGTGCCGGTAGCTGGCATTTGAACCGGTAGTGAACACAAAATGTATGTTGAACTAAAATGCTTTATAAAGAACTCCATATCACATTTGAATTTGAGTTGAAGCCTTATGTACATTTAACAAAGTCAATGGGGATGAATTTTATGCGTCTCAGCTAAACATAGGCTCAAAATTCGGAAACTTCAAGATCCTAGATTTTAAAAATTTACACGGTTAAGGTTAGTCTGTAAAAATGAAAACATCTCTTAACCTACATATTTGTGCATCTAATGAAAGCAAACTTTTCTCTGTTACATAATGAAAAAACGTAAACAAAAAATGAAAAAGTGCACACATGACACTAGTGATGGACCGTGAAGAATCGACACTGTCAATCTGACAGTGACATATGTCATTGATACGTCACGCGCGTTGGCGGGAGAAATTTTCCGATTTGCGACGGTTCATTGAATTAGCGATGGTTAGGGAATGTAGTGTTAAACGTTTGCTACATCAGTATTTAATTTTAAAGTGAAATTTTGGCGGATATTGTTATAATTGGATGGACATTGAAAGAGAAAGTTCAAGGACGTGGTATACGAGTAAAGTTCGTTACATGAGTGAGAGATTTCCGATTATGTTTTTAGGTCCTACCCTTCCTTACGACTTTTTAAACTTAAATGAAAATCAGTAATATTATCTCTCTTTTGTTGCTTATTCTTTTTTGTTTATAACACTATATGTAATGTATTTATTATAATATGGATGCCGATGTAAAAATGTATTTTCATCATTTTTTAAATCCCTATATTATTGAAGTTCCCTGAAATATCTTCCACGTAGGTGATTGATGATGATGATGATCAGACTTTAATAAAATTTCTATGGAACCACACGGACAGTCTACTCTTTCGAAATAATTTTCGTATAAGAGTTAAATAAATTAATTAATAATGTACTCTAAAAAACTATTTAATTTTCTACGCAAGATTATTTCTAAACGTATAAAGGTATACGTTCAAATCCACACAAGCAATAAGAACGCTTTCGGTTCATTTACCTTCACAAAGATTATCTAGAACAATTTCTTCACGTAGTGTGTAGTTAGGGTTGAATAAGAACAGTTTATTTTTAGGAACATTGAAATACAGGACATCGAATTTTATCGAAGTAAAATTTGTATTTATATAAAATAATTCATAGCTCTAGGAGTCCCCTTTTCCCCCCTTTTCCTTAGGAGATTTCATAGGAATTTTCTTTTTGACTTCATATTTTGTTAGCTTCAATACCATATAATAATGTATTTTTTACTAAAAGTTGACAACCCTATGTGTAGTGTTTAAGTCCTTTCTCTGTTTTCTATTTCTAATTCTAGGATAATCCTTAATCTTACCTGAGGGCAAAAGCGAATAAATGAATGGGTAGGTAGCGCTTTTAAAATATGCCTTAAGGGGTACCCCCGTGTTATACTCTAGATTATTTTGTTAATGGTAACTATTACCGACCAGTTTCTGAAATATAATGTCTTTAATTGGTTATATGGTGTCACATACATATTATTATACTAGCTGTTCCGTGGCTGTGCCCGGAAATACCGCGCTCAACTACGGCTCGCCTTTACAAAATACAGGAATTTGTAGTCCAAGTGAGCGAAGCCGCGAGCAGAAAGCTAGTGGTAGACTTTTAGTGGTTTTTTAACCTGTTAATTTTATAAAAATGCATGTCCGCAACTTAAACCAAGTCTCACCCTCTCGCGCGGTATGACATATTTACGACTTTAGTAGCGTATAACTTGTAAGATTTTTTTTTAGCAAAAAGCCTATTTAAAAAACTTCTATTTTATTTTCCTACCAATGACTATTCATCGAATGAAATATGTATTTGCAAATATTTTTTTATTTCCGGTTACATGTATAGAGAGCACCATTGGTCTACCAGCATTAAATTTTAACAAAATCTGCCAAGTGGTACGTGATTGAGGAACATGCAAACAGACAAACAGAAAAAATCTAACCATGGTTTTGGTGTCTATAGAATAAATATATAGCATACCAATTGCTCTTTTTGAAAAATATTAAATGTACAGAAATGGTTTGGTTACTGTTTTATTATGTATATAGATTTTTGTAATAGTAAGCTTTGAGCCTGAAGCACAATTTTTCATTCACACTCACATTTAAGTAGTTCGTAAATTAACCAGTAATTGCTCTTAAAATCGATATAGTTCAACAAATATAGCTGTTCATGTAATAGGCGTAATAATTGAGAATAAATAGCTTGCGAAATACGGAAGTGCTGGCAACCTTATCTCGTTAGGTAACAGTTAACACTGATAAAGTTACGTTGCGCAAGCGCAGGTTGATGCATCGACTTTCAATGGTTTTCGGTTTGATGAAGTATTGGGTTTCTTAAAAAAGCTGAGGTAATATAAAATGGGGCAGGGGGCAGATGCGTAACCCGTTTCACTGATCGATTTTTTCTATAGGGTAGGTCAGTCTTATGTCCTGACAGACCAAAACATCTTTTCTTTCGTGACAAGGAATCAAACCTGAACCTTGCGCTTTAGAGCTAGCGGGCTTATCACAACTAGTAGGTCAAAATGCTACTCTCTATTTTTTGTCTACGAAATTATTGAAATATGTTTAACAATTGGGTTCAAAACTAAATAATTACATTTCTAAGCTCAAATTTGTACGAGTCAAAAAATAATTTCAAAAATTAGCTTATTATTCGAATTAATTCTAAGCAAAATTTACAGATCATTTCTGCATTTAATGATAATATAATGATTAATGTTTACAATAATTATTATATAATTGTTTATTTATAAATAGCATGTTTTTAATTCTTAGCAAAATGGATGAATGTATTAAAATACCATGATATGTATACATTTTCAGCAAAGAAGTTACTTTGACTTTTGCTTTGAAGATTTACTACGAGTTAGTTATTATAACAAGAAACGTTTTAAATTACGTTGTTCATTGGGTAATACTACACTACAACAAATTAAGTTTTCAGAATCTTATTGAAATATTTTAAAAGCGACTGTCGAATACAACGATACAAATTGGAATAGAGAAAAGTTGTTTCACGGATACGGATATACCAAAATCATACAAATTTAACTCGAATCAAAAAGATACTTTCCGATTAGTTTCGCATTTGTCCAGAAAAGATCCATTTTTTATTTAATGAAGAAGCTTCGAGAGATCTTCTGTTTCGATGAAGGAGGTTAGCTATTTGTACTATTCGTCTAAAAATCGTTATCTCCTTTGTCTTAATGTCACACATACTATTATACTATACTCATAACACTATGGCTCAAGTGTCCGTGTTGTTTTATAGAAATTTGATTAAAGTCTGATCATCCATGTGAAAGATATTCCAGGGAACTCCTCGAAAATCAACAGGATAAGCTCTGAGAGTTATAGTGATGTGTATACCCAATATAGATTCTAACTCTGAGACTGAATTGTAAATAACTAGCTCGCATTGTTATTAGGGTTATTAGGTCACAAAAAATAAAAAAATAATAACTATCAACTTCCCCGAACATTTTGCATTTTATTAATTAAATAATGTAACAAATGTTTTGTTTGTTACATTACAAATCGTACCTTATAATAATGATAATAAATAATATGAGGAGATGTTAACTTAGAATAAATTTTTCCTACTCGTATATTATGTTATGGAATACATTAAAACATACAATTTAAACAAAAAGACGCAAACTTAGCCATTGAAGCGAATCGAAGCAACAGTCTAACGCATTCACGTTAATGCATAAGCAAATAGTGAAAGGACTCTGCGGAAGAGTATGGCGGAAATGAGAGCCGCGTGGTACAAATGTAAGCGATAGCGGGTTTTATAAACAAATAAAAAAAAATAATTTTGTATTTTTACCTCTTGATGAAACTGCATGTTGATTGATTTGTACAAAAAACCACTTCAGTAGTTCCACAGTTTTATATTTTCTACATAGTGTAGAAAATATAAAACTCAATATAAATATAAAAGTCAATTATTTCATTACTAATTAGACTAATAATCAAATAAAAAAAAATTAAATTACCAACCGTTTAGCTAACCATTTAGGCCTGTATTCCCATCCCATTCCTTTCCCATCCTCCAGCCATCGGCAAGGCAACTGCATCACTTTGATGTAGAAGATGTTCATGGGCTGCGGTCAGTCACTTAACATCAGGTGAACAGCATGTTATACTTACCTGCTATAACATAAAAATAAAGTTTGCAAAGGCTTCTGTTATAGATATATTTATGTAATCAACGCGTGTTAGATCTTTCTTCTAAGACCATGATTATAAGAAAAGAGATGGTATACTATAAAGCTCTTGTGCCGTATCTACGCTAATATTATAAAAAGGACAGATTTGAAGATGAGGATGATTTGAATAGGTTCCGAACTAGGAACTAGTTTAAAAAAAAGAAAATATTGCCTTAAAAATTAATTCCATAGATAGATAGATCTTATATTGAATCTAGCTATCTAAATTTATTCATCTTATCTCTTGCACCTCTATGCAGATGATGCTTTTCATCCGCTTTACGAAATAATGACTAACCAAGGACACATTAAAGTATCATTAATGCCATTCATCATTATATCGTTAGTAGAACCTTTTACTTGTGGTTCCATGGTAAAAATATACATTTTTATATCGAAAGTAGGTAAAGTAACATCTCCACTAATATTATAAAGAACTTTGTTTGTTTGGTTGTAATGAATAGGGTCATAAACTGGACCGATTTTAAAAATTCTTCCACCCTTCGAAAGCTACATTATCCACGAATAACATAGGCTATACAATATTATGCTACGGGAGCGACGTCGCGTGGGTCAGCTAGTATTAGATAAATAGCAAAATTTTAGCTCGTACACTAATTGATTTTATTGTGACTTCTTTTTAAAAATCCAATTTATGTATTGAATTAAGGCTTTTATAGAACTTCTAAGCACGTTTTACTTAAACCTTTCTACCCAATTACCCCTACGCAGAGTAACAAAAATACAATTATCATACCATTCAAAGTAAAAATGCCCCATAATCGCAATTACCCCTACGCACACTAAAAATTGTAACAATGCGTTTCACCTTCAATTTCACCCACATAATAACATATTTACCATTGTAAACCCGGAACAATAGTCTCAAATATTTCAATAATGACATAAGATAAGAAAGTCTGCATCCGTTTGGACGCATTTCTGAACGATATTTTATTTCCCGCGCAAAAGCTTTTAAGGATCAATTCGAATTTCGAACGTTCTTTTCAATATTCTGAACCATTAAAATTCGATTAATTTTTTTCTACCAGATATTTTGTTTTATTATTGTAATATTATTTAAAAAAGTCGGTATAATTACCAATATTGTTTTTTTTGTATTTAAGGAAAATAATTTATACTATTATTTGTGATCTTTTGAATCTATCTAGTATCTTCTATTATTATTGATCATTATTACGATAGCTATTTATATAAATATTGTTATTATTGTAGTTCTTTCCTTATATTTAATTAAGGGAGTATAATAAACCAATTATTATTGCAATAAAAAATTATAACCGTATAATGTATACTATTCAATTTCTTGAATTATCATTGTTTGTTATTTTTTCATTGATTTAAATGAACGAAGCTTCCAATAATAGATCATAGAAATGTTTAAATTTGAGTATGTATTTGAATTTATATCTAAGAAAAATCGGTGAAAAGAAACAAAATTTTGTTGCAGTTCAAATTAAGAACCCTTTCAATCTCAATAACAATGCTATTTTCTTAATTAAGCCCGCCATTCACATACAATGTTGTGTTACGTAAAACGTACACACAACACACTAACCTAGAAACTGGTCAGTACGCGGAAATAAAAGTAAATAAACGCCTATGTTTTTGCACTCACTATCATATAACTAGCTTTAAATTTTTGAGGTTATGTTCTTAGCCTTAATTTTTTTTTCAATTTTTTAGGTTATGTTTGTTAAAAGCAGTTTTTACATATTTTATTTTTTTTATGGTACACGAAAATGCTTTTTCGGATACGTACATCTTTATTCTTATTTTTGTTGTATTTTCATTTTTATTTTATTTTATTTATATCTTATATAACACAATTTAAGCATATATATTTACCTAAAAACGGAAAAAATAATGCAAAACGTCGGCGAGGCTTTGTTAATTTAACATGATTTTTTTATTGTGGTCCCATAGAATTGGTTCGAGTCTGATCCATGTGGAAGATATTCCAGGGAACTCCTCGAAAATCAACAGAATAAGCTCCGCGGTTAAGGTTTAATGGTATATATACCAACTGAATGATGTGATTACCCTTCACAGGATAATAACTTTTTGCCTTTTTAGAGTGAAGAAGTCGGTTCTATTTTTTGGCAAAAAGTAATCATACATGAAACCGATATATTCCGAGCTATAATGTCAAACTGTATTACCCGATTTTGTTGTTTGTCGTGAATTGCCTCCTATTTAAAAGACATATTCACGTCAAAATACATTCAAAGTCACTATTAAATCAATCTCACTTTGCCCTACATCGCTTCGTCTTTATCGGTCACTAATGACAGACAATAACAATAATAAACCGAATTCGTCTAATTTGTATTCACGATACGCATCTATATGTTAAGTAATACTTATGTCATGGGAGAAAGCTGACCAAGATTTGTTACGTATGTTCTATGGTTACGAATCTTTCGTGGAATATAACACGGACATTTTAAGAAGGTCCTGCACTTATATGGACATCCTGTAGAGGTCACGTAGAATGCAAGATAGATTTTATAAGATTAGGGATTTTAGGTGGAATATAACACGGACATTTTAAAAAGGTCTTATATATGCATGCTTTTTAGGTCACTTAAAATTCATTTCATAGATATAATGTGTAAGATTAGGGACTTTTGGTGAAATATAATACGGACACTTTAAGAATGTCCTATATGACCTAATTAATATTTTTTTTATTAAAATATAAACCAGGCATTTTTAATGGGTTTATTTTTTGACGAATGCAAGAGGGACACTTTAATATTTGTCTGTGTGTGTGTTTAATGTTTTATTTGACCTAAAACAGTAAAAATGTGTAAGATATTTTAATGAAAATCAATGAAATCAATGAAAAATAGGAAGCGAGAGGCAAGAGGGTGAAAACAAATGTAAGACAATTTATGAAATAGGCCCAAAAATACATCCTCCACAACCTTTCGCATTGATAATATTAGTAGGATTCTATTCTATGTAATCTACTATTTGAGCACATCTCAAGTTAAACATCATTAGTACTAAATAATGTAGGGATGGAGCTTTGCGTAAAGTATGTCGTATGACTGTCACATAGCGTATTATCTATACATGCAATAGAACGAGTGCTGAATACATAAAAGACGTAGGGCGTTTAACTAAACGTACTAGTTGAATTTTCTCACAATTTGTTAAGAAAGAAATAAAATAAAACACTTACTGTAAGAATAAAAAAATCATGTTAAATTAACAAAGCCTCGCCGACCCTTTGCATTATTTCTTTCGTGTTTATGTAAATATATATGCTTAAAGTGTGTTAATATTAGGCATAAATAAAAGAAAATAAAAATTAAAATACAACAAGAAATAAAAATAAAGACGTACGTATCCGAAAAAGCATTTTCGGGTAGCATAAACAAATAAACTATGTAAATGACACTCTACTCCTTCGAATGCAATAAGCATTTTCCAAATCGATCCACAAACGCCGGAGATATGCGGTAACATACATAAAAAAATTACCTCCTTTTTTTGATAGTTGGTAAAAAATTAAATTATACCACTGGATAGCTAAAGAATCAAAGAATTTTTACGTGAGAATGTTTAACGCCACAAAAAGGCAAGTGCCACAAATTGAAGTTCATTTTGTTGCGTACCTACGCTACGTATTCAAGTACCTATAACATACACACGTGTCATAGACACAGCCTCACTCCATTGTTTTTGTTTATTTAATCTATCGACCACCCGATTGGCGCAGTGGATCTGCAATGAACTTAACGCCGGAGAGTGTGGGTTCAAATTATCATGAGATGAAATGATGTATGTTTGTATTTACAAAAATACATAAAAATATTTAATATGGTCGAATTGATAACCTCCTCCTTTTTTTGAAAGTCGTTGACAAAGTATGTTTAAATATATCTTTCCGTTATCTGTTCTCCATATTACAAACTTTGCTTTGTTTGGGACTAGATGACGTTGTGTCACATGTCCAGAATATCTTTCTATTATTTATTTATTAATCTAATACTAGTTTATACCCATGCTTTCACCCGTTCCAATTCCCTCGTATATCCCACGGGAATTGTATTTTTTTTTAAAAGGTAGCCCATGTCGTTCTTAGAACTATAAAAATATTAATCTTGTAGATCTATTAAGTAATATAAAATACTGCTAAGCACGTTCCGAGCATATGTTATAATTATGTCATTCACGAATGAACGAATCCTTCGAGACTGTTCCAATTAACAATAATCAAGGTCACCTCAAGGACACCAGCGTCTAGAATAAATAAATAACAATTATCTGACACAGTTTTAATCATTAGAATTCACACAACTCTCTATGTTGTGTAATGTCTTTGAAATTTTACACGACGCGGACGGTTGTGTAGTCAGATGCCATATTTAATCTATTATCTGTGGTAACTTTGATTATGTTTTGTTTTGTTTTGCATTTTGAGTTTAGGACATTTTGTAATTCATTTGTTTATTAAATAAGCAGGTTTTTATAGATTATTTTACAATATTATTTACCCGACGTTTCGAATACAGCGGACATTCCTTTAAAATGTGTTTTCTATACTCTATACTGATATAATAAAGAGAAAAGATTTGTTTGTTTGTTTGTATTGAATAGGCTCCGAAACTACTGGACCGATTTGGATGATTTTTTTAAAGAGATTCTTTAAAATCCTGACATAGGATAGTTTTTATCATGAATTTCCGTCGCGGGTGAGACCCTATTTAATATGAAAGGTATTCGCGTTTAAATAAACATAAGAAAATACTAATTCCTTCGTTTTTAATTTGAAGCTTATATTGTAAGTTTAACATGGTGATCTATACTGGTTTTTTATTCACCAATGAATATCAATCCTTTCAGTAGTTCCCATAAAATTTAAAAAATGTTGATTATTATAAGTCTTGACACAGTTAAACAAGACACGCTCAATTTGTACAAAATCACAAGCAAAACTTTGCTGATGTTTGCGAAACCAATATCATAAGATATTAAATAAATAACGGGACATTTTATAAATAAGGAAACATTAGCATTTTTTGCAAAATAACAATAAATGTTGCTTTAAAGGAAATATCGCTTTCAAAATTTCTCAACATTATCAATGTAGGCGTCACTTTTTTGGACTAATGTTAAATTGCAAATCAGACTATTACAAATCTTTAGGACTTAAATTACAATAATTAATTATTTTAGATTCAAACTGTTCGTTTGTACATATGTTATTTATATACCAAAGGAAACATAGTATCTCAAGACCCCTCTACACATCGGCAGACGCATACGCGGACGTCAACTGTTGACGGATGGTGAATGCATCGGCAGACGTAAATTATACTACCTCAGAATAATAACTAAAGCATATAATTTATGAAATTTCAAAACGTATTCTGTATACGTGTCTCTCTCTAACTTCAACGTGGTTCCATAAGTAAAAATAGAGTAGATATATCGAGTTTAGTTGTTATTTTATCCTTCTTTCTATGTATTGTCATTATTCTATGCCCCATACTCACGTTCGTGATTGACAAATAGAATCTGCTATTGGTCTGCCGATGTTCAGAGGGTCTTAATAGATGCAGCGTTTTCCAAAAAATGTATATTAGTACTGAAATATTGAATATGACGGTTTTTTATTTATTATTTTTGAAATATACTAAAACAATTAAATGTAACTTGTGAATGATGTGATTTCAACATCTTGTCAACTGTCGAGCAAACCAAAATTTACGAAGTCAAATCTACAGATAAATACGACAGGAAAACCCTCTGTTCGAATAATACTTATTAAAGCATCTTCAATAACCCATAATTTATTCATATACTTTCAATTGTGCCCAAACAATAGGGTCACGCGATAGCATTGTGCCCAATATCAAGATAGCGTGAAATCATTACCCATCACATTCTGCAACTTTTAACTGCCTAGGCTGTTACGTAATGTCATCCGTTTGACATTTTGATTTTTTAATGGTAGGGCGAAGGTTCTAAACTTCTTTAGAAAGAAAGACATATTTTAACAGTGTACACACCAAACGATCCTTGTAGATGTGTAGACCGATTGTCACATTGGATATAGCAATGGTCTATGCGCCGGAGAGTGTGGGTTCAATCCCCACGTGTTGTATCTATAGTATGTATGTAATTTACAGACAAATGTATGTTTAAGCATGTCTATTAGTTACCTAGTTTCCACAGGCTTTGCTTTGCATTGCAAATTTACTCTAAATAAAGATAAATAAAGTCTTGCGACGAAATAGTTATGTTAAAAATACACTTCGGTAAAAGCTTTATAAAAGCAAAAATGTTTTCTTCTTTATAATATTAGTTAGACAATGTTTTAAAAAAATATGTAACCACTTTAAAAATCCTTACACAACCCGATATATAATATGCAAATAAAAAATAAGTTTTAATAACTTACAAGTATGTGAAATTGTCTTATGTTATCCTTTTTACCAAACGTTATTAAGTAATTACTTTTTTGTGTAATAAATAAATAAAAAATATAAAATCTCAATTAAATATAATATAATACAAATTAATTTGATTTTAATATTCCTATAAACGTACAAACAGACGAAGAATACACAAGTAAAGTAGGATAATAGAAATCGAGTAACATTCACAGATAGGGAATCCAACGAGACTTTCAACTTGCGGTCAAACTGCGGTGAGAGACTGTTTAGTATTCCATATTCGTCTTTGATTATTTTACAAAGCAAGGAACTTAATTTTATTTGTTTTTTTTACTCTTTATTGTACAGAATTACAGAGAAGTATACAAAAAATAAATATAATTAAATGGTGGCTTTATGAGCCATATATTTTGATAGATAATTCTTTTCAAAACTTACTTTTTTAATGGCAAAATAATACTTTATTTCTTCCCAAAATAAGTGTTATTTTTGGGCTACAGAAAAACAGACAGAGTTACTTTCGCATTTATAGTATTAGTAAGGCCAAATAATGGTATAAAAGATTTTTCAAATCGCTCTGATAGTTCCCGAGATAAGTCCGTTCAAACAAACAAATAAACAAACTATTCGACTTTATATTATTATTAGAAAAAGTTGTATTACTTATAAATTATTCTCTGGAATAAAAACGACGTATGTTATTGCATAGAAGTTTAAAGAAGACGCTCTTTCTTTATAGTTTCATAAAAGAATATTATCTTAATTCCTAATTAAATATGTATTTAGACATTTTTTACTCTCAGACCCACTTTTTAACCATGCATACAAAGGCCAATATAAAATACAATTGTAACAACTATGCCAAAAATGAGGAAATATTTTCACGCTCCAGATTAAGCCGTGTTAAATTAATTTAGATTATATCGTTAGCTTTCTATTCGATTTATGTATATATTGTGAAATTATATATTGTAAGGCCAACTTTGAAAAATCTTTGTGAGATATTTGTTCTGAAAGATAAAACTGTGTCAAAGCAGCAGTTAGCAGCGTTAAATATAATTATAATAATTTAAATTAAATATTTCGTAATACATCAGAAGTAGTCTAAAAACAAAAAAACCGTGCAGCCCACTTGTAAACAGTCACAAGTGATTTCTCGGAGACCTCACGCTACACTAGCGCCTCTAGAGGCGAATTCACACACTCCACTCCTTATTAAAATAAAAAAAATAATTATTTATTTGCAAAAAACACGGTTCATGAGGATGGCATATTAGAGTCGTTTTCGTTTCGCTTAAAATTAAGAATGCAAATATGTAATTATTGAATTGAATAATTGATTAAATTTATACATATCAAATAATAAAAAAAACATTACAGCTTATTGTCATTCATTAATAAAAGTAATTAGTCATATCAGATCTAGTCATATATAACTTTATGGTCAAAGAATTCCTTTAGGCTATAAAAACAGTTTTCAATCAACCACTTCTTCGGCAATTTTTAAAAACATTTAAAGGTTTGTTCCTTATAGATGGGAATATGAATAAATATTTTTATGAGCATAGTATGACCATTTTTTGAGAAAAACGCAGTTCTACAACGAGACAAAGAAAGTTTATTAGGGGCCCTCGAAGGAACGATACTTGCATTGCCCGCCTTTTTGAAATACTGAGAATATCTTTTAACAAAAACAGCTCTCTAATACGTACATAGATGTAAGAGTCACAACGTTCAATTTTCTAAATAGATGATTTCTAAGGGATAAATTTGTACTAAAATGATTATATAGTATTTGTATTATGGACTATTATTTATTATACTCTGTAGTAAATAATATCATTAAGTAATAAATGTTTCAGGAACTGCGGATAAAAAGCCTACTCAACGCTTAATTTTAACGCTAGGCCAATTTACTTTTTCTAAGCCTGTACATAAGAGTTACACATACAATTATGTAAAGTTCATTATGTCATGAACACTTGCAGTATCTTGTACAACGTTTTAAATAACGGACGTATTGAAGATTGTTTTTTAATTTTTGTGTTTGGCGGGAAATTTTTGACAGCGATTTGAAATTAGAACAGTGCGTTCATGAAAGTAATTGTCATACGCATAAAATGATTTCTTCTTTTAGTTTTTTGAAAATAGCAAGTGAATTTACATAGTAAAATGTAATTCAAATATAATCAATGAAAATTTGAGTGAAGTGAATCGTGAATAAATTTAATATGCTTATTTTTCGGCTCAATTATATAAAATTGAACATAAAGTGTTTTTTCGTATTATTACTTCTTTGTCATGGCATCAATTCGCAAAGTCTTTTGGAGTGGTTATTTCCAAATTTATTGTCAAATTTGGAGTCGGATAGTCCAAAAACTCCCAAATTTCAATATAAAGGTACGATTAATGAAATTACGATATTTTTCTTAAATACATTTATTTTTAAGAATCCAGACTTTTGAGAAAAAACAGAGATTACTGAATTAGGTTTTACAACCGAGAGGTCCTGAGTTCGATCCGCATGGGGACGTAAATATGTAGTCTCGATCTGGCAAGACAGAAGGAATCACCCACTTGCCTCTTTATAAAAATTCATCAGTGAAACGGTTTTAACTAATGTGCCAATAGGAAACACGAACTTTATACTATATTCTTTAATAACTTAAGAGTTCCAACTTCAAACTATTAATGTACAAAATATTTTAATCGGTTGTTATATCAGAATGATTACTATTGTTAAACCACATAATTACGGAAGACTTTATTACGGTTTATATATAATTTATTTAATATAAAACAGCGTGTAATTGACGTAATAACTCGTATATAACTTATCGCACTCTTAGAATGAGAGTGACCTGAGTCAAAAATGCAATTTGTGGAAAATGATCAAGGCTTATTTTGCATAGATACAAAGCAAAGATACTCATTAGTAACCATTATTTAAATATTTTGACACTGGCAACTACGACATTCTTTTTTCAAATACACTGGCAATCCGATCCATTTTTTTAAGAACAGTGACAAATTTGATTAAAATATTTTTTCATAAAACACTGGCAGCTATGAACAATTTTTTTTAATTTCAGGTTGTGGAGTAGCGGTCGGCAAGCAGACAGCCCAGAGACGAATCGTGGGGGGTGATGACGCGGGCTTCGGCACCTTCCCCTGGCAAGCGTATATCAGGATCGGGTCTTCCAGGTTAATTTGTGTTATACTAATTATAGTTTAAAAATAATGATATAAGTACTGCGAGTAACTTTGTAATTATTATTACATAATACATTCATTAGATTAAAACAATGATTCAGAAATTCAAGTTACCACGGTTCATTTAATCTGTTTGAGGTGACATTTTTCAGTAAGAAAGTCACTTTAAACAGTTTAGGAAATGACAAAAATTCATGATTTAAACATAAATAAATAAATAAATAAAAACCATCAAACCCAACTCAGTTTTACGTACCTTCATTATTTAATATTTAATTTCCAAAGCAATAAAAAACAGTTAATTTATTTAAAACAGATTTTTTAGAAAATAATCGTGTTCAATTAATGTGTTATATATTATTTAATTATTATTGAATACTTAATATTATTATTTAATTATTATTGAATACTTAATATTATTATTTAATTATTATTGAAAATATGAGCACTGTTCATAATGTTGTAATTTTAAAATACAATGTAAATTCACTTTTCCACAATTTTGTATTGTATGTAATGTAACTATGTAACAAATGTAAAAATTATATAACAATTATTTTAGTTAACAAAATTAATAACACATTAAAAGTTAATATAAATTTAATAAAAGTTATTAAATGTCAATTTTTAACATGTTTATAAAATTAACATGAAACGAAAAACGTCAAACCATGAACTAAGATTTTTTTTTTTAATATGTTCCTGTTTTGACGCCATTTATTGTAAAAAGCAACACATAAATAAATTGTATTGTGTCAAAAATTTTGCCTATATTGATTTTTTTTAATATTTGAATATTAATTTTTAATTTGCCGGGATACTTGATATTCGAAATCCATTGACCCAATTTCATATCAACTTACGAATGAGGTGCATGGACCTATTTTCGACATATGGTTGTTTTCACATTTGTATAGCGTTTTTTTTTCAATATTTTCAATTTCTTATTAAACGTTTTAAGTGTTGCCTTTTAGTGATCAAATTATTTTTGGATAGGTTAACTAACCATGGTTATTAAATGGACTGAATATAATGTAGAAAAGGAAAGATAAAGTGACGTAATCTAAAATAGTGTAGGTCAGGGTTGAGAGAGTTTTAAATGAAATAACAATACTTTATCTCTCCTTGAAATTTTTTTACTGAGTTTATCCAGCCCACTTCTCCAAATTAATACAAACTAACATACTAATCCATTAATTTTCCAGATGCAACATGCTTATGTCGATATTCGAGCTAATCGGCTGGAAGCAATGTTGGATAGAGAGGTAAATGTGCGAAAGAGAGCATTAGTAGGAATTCTGAAAATGGAACGCTTGGATGTAAACAAACTTTAGTTTTGGATAACGAAAATGGAAATTAAAAAACATCATTATATAATATAAATTATAATTTTTCATTTATTTCATTTGAGGCGGTTTATACTCACGACATCACGACTTTTATAGACGACTGAGAGAAATTTATTTTTAACTATTTTCGACACATAATTTAATTCTCTTCTAATATTTTATTTACGTACTGATAACATGAGGAAATTAAAGTATTCACAGAAATTAAATTGTTCTTTTCATGAAATGTCGCAGCACGGTGCATTTACCTCGCAATATCATTTTTATAATCTTGCATTTTTATTAACATAAAGAAAATTATATAATAGAAACGTGACGAGACTTGTTCAGTTCATCTATTATCGAGAAAGTAGATTATTTACTAAACAATAATTATTTTAAGCGTGTAACTTATAAAACTACTTATTACTAGGCAACTCCGGGACTAAAACTAGCCTATAGGTTATTCTGAACCTCCACCTATATGTATACCAAGCTTCATCATAATCGGTTCAGTAGCTTTTGCGTAAAAGAGTAACAAACACACATACCACATCACGTATTCTAACCCTATTCCTCTCCCGTGCTGTCCTACTCCTCTCCCGACTTCCTATCATTAATCCTTTATCCCCTCCCCTTCCTTCAAGCCGACAAGGCATCTCGACACTTGCTGTTGAAGATGTTCATAGGCTGCGGTCAGTCACTTAACATCAGGTGAACCGCATGCCCCGCTTGTCTGCTATAACATAAAAAACATACATCCTCACAAACTTTCGCATTTATAATATTAGTAGGATAGTCAAAGTGTCTGCCCCGACTTTGCACGGATGCAACCATAGATGGAAGGAACGAATTTTCAACCTAGTCGTTCTGTAGGTACGCGTAGATACATAGATAAAGTTTGTTTACATCGAAATAGTGTTTTATTATAAAATCTATCGTGCATGGTTCATCTCTTTAGATCTCCAGTTATAGCAAGATTTGTATAATGTAGTCTGCATCTTTATTCAAATTATTTGTAAAAATATGTAAATTTATACATAGATGGTTATATTTGACAGACCTAGGTGCAAGACTTAAAACTATTCTGAAATGTATATACGAGATGAATTTTGTAAATTGTCTTTTAGGGTTAAATTCTAAACTATCAGGAATATCAAAAAATGGTGAAAGAAGTCTCTAGGCCGATTTTGATGAAAATAAAAACTACATCATTCGATTTTTAAATAATATATTTGCTGAGCCAGGAATCGAACCCGCTTTAAACAAACAATTTTTCGTTCTATGTAGTATCATTTACGTGAAACATATCAACAAAAAAATACGGTTTTGCATCTAGGTTTGCTTTATATTCGTTGTAAGTCCCCTCTTCACATCGGCAGACGCATACGGACGTTATCTGTCGATGGATGACGGATGCATCGGCAGACGTAAATTACCTACTACGGCTGTATAGACATATTACCCCAATTTTATATCGGACGACATCGGCAGATGACATCGTATGCGTTTGCTGATGTGTAGGGGGGACTTTAGTCGCATGCCCTAGTCTTCGTTACAACTTTCGCACATTTTTCTTCTCTATTGTACAAAAATGTATAGATGGTAAATGGTATATTATGCATGATTTCTGTTAAAAATATTAATATATATGCATGTATGTAATATGTATATTGTTTTATAAGGTCGTTAATTTCAGGTAAGTTATTATCTTTTTATACTATCTTCTGATAAACAAATTTATTCATTACGTTTATGGAATAACTACTTATTCCTGTTTAGGTCTAATTAATACAATAATAAGCCATTCTGCTAGGTGTTTGTAGCTCGAGTAGGTAATTAACGAATTAGGTTTTTCATTGTTTTATATAAGTCTGAAATGTAGTATTTGAATTGGAAATAAATATATTATATTGTAAGAAAATATGGCTCAGGGACAAACACGGAACTAGGAGAGGAGTAGAATAGGATGGGAGTGGAATAAGATGGGAATACAGGCCTCGAAACACGGTGCAATACTGCTTCACGCCGATCTGTCTGGGGGTTGTAATTACACCGGTGCGAGCTTGACCCAATCGTGCAATGCTCAGCTCCCACTCTTTTATTGCTGACTCTTGACCGATACGTGGACCCGGCAATTCGAATTTTTCTCACCTTTTAAACCTTCCCTAGACCTCCACGAATAATTCCAGACCAAGATAAGATAAATCCGTTCAGCCGTTCTCGAGTTTTAGCGAGACTAACGAACAGCAATTCATTTTTATATATATAGAAGATGTTATTCATCAGAATGAAGAATGTTAACAAATTTTGATTTCTAGCTTTTCATATTGATTTTTTTAAATAAAAAATACTGTTGAAAAAATTATTTTGTTACGCCAATTAGTTTTTGATTTATAAGCAAAACAAGTTGAAACCGCCCGACGCGGCGATTGTGCCGGTATGACGTCATAAAACAGACAGCTCATGCGCTCGCTATAGCGCTCCCTTACTTTCTTGCGTTTTTCCAGAAATTATTCCGGAATTCATTTAAAAATCGCCAGGTAAATATTTGAGAATTTTATTTTGTGTCGAAAGGTACAAAAACAACTATCAATTTGCCAGAAAAGTTGTTTATTTTTAGTTCCAAATTACTTCAAAACTTACTTGTAAAGCGTTCAAAAAGTCGTGTAAAACACTCGATTAATTCGGATAAAAATAGTTATTAAATGATAACTATTCTGTACTTTACATATCATATGTAAGATGATTCTGTACTTAGATGTCATATGTATATATATGTATATATATATATATATATATAGTATGATCACCATATTTAGGTGATCCTTACGATAATAGACTATGCTTTTATTATTTTCCCATTCGAATACTGCTAGGATGCGACATTTTTGAACGGAGGGGCAAATTATATTAATTGATGCCTGTTAGCACCGTTAGCAACAGGAAAAAAATACTTATTTTTATATTTATTGATACTTTTAAACCATAATAATATTTTTTATAGTTATATAATATCATTGGCCGCGCATATAAAAACAGTTCATAAAGTGAAGAAGCGAGAAGGGGCTGTGAGTAGTACCAAGACTTCAAATTGGTTTATTTTTATTATGTGCCTTTATTTATATCGTAACTAGTCACATTTAAGTTTGCAAAAAGAATAATAAATCACTGTCGTGAAAGGCAACCTCGAAAGACCTTATCCTAACATAACTTAAACCGTATTTATTTTCGAATAGATGTATTTTTCGTTTTTATAGCTTTAATTCTTTTCTTTCGCGATTTGACGTTCTTTGTACATTTTGGCACATCCCTTATTTAATCTAGTATTTGAATTGGATATTTTTAAATTCATCGCATTTCACAGGCATCAAATACAATATTTGCGGATGGGTTACCATTAATCCATTTTATTTAGATTTTCCGTTTAATTTATTAATTGAATATAATATTTTCAATTTTTAATTATCATTTAACTATTATCTATGAAAATTCGGGATAAAACACAACAAAATATGTACTGCACAGTCTATTACACGTACTATAGTTGGTGCGAAGTAGCGCGGCCCGCGCGGCGTCTGTTTTGTGACGTCACAAGCGGTCACGTGACTTTAGCGGAACTCGAAATTTTTCTGAAGTTTAAAAGCCTATAAAATGAAAACTACTTGATATTTTTGACTGCAATAAAAAACAGTGTATTTGTATAGGTACAAGCTATACTGTAACAAACTTTCAAGCAATTTGGCATACCTAGTAACATTCTCAATTACCATCTGTCGCCTCTTCCGCCCACGGGTAGAAATGGGGTGGCGACATACGTATTCTAACTCGTCGCCGCAATTTCCTATATTCCTAAGTTGTTGAACTCTCAGTACATTTCGTGCTGATTACAATTAAGTAATACATCTTGCAAACGCGTGTTAAACGCAATATTTCTAATTTTACGCCTCCTGGCTTGCGTATAATATTGACACATAAATGGGGAAATCTAAGAACTGTGATATTATCTATATGTATACGGCTATTTCATATTTGTAAACCGTTTACAATCCCGAAGTATATATTCAAGCTAAGACTATTTTTTAGGGAGAAATTAGGGCGAAAGACTTTAATTCTATATTTTTATTTTTATTCTATCTTTTATTTTTATTCATACACATTTCTGTCTTTTATTGTCTTCTCAATTCCTACATCTTTATAAAAAGACAAATTAATAAAACGCATGTTAAATGTACGTCATTCCCGACTTCAATATTATGTCCCCTTACTTTCAGTCTTGAAAATTTTAAAAACGCATGTTAAATTCACCAGGATGTATATTTCAAGTAATGGACCGTTTTTTTCATCTTGTACAACGCTTATAACTCAGTAATGTAATGTAAATCTGCACCTTGTCTACTTCAAGAACTGTACCCTATTTCATCTTCAACAACCTTTATAACTCAGTAATGTAATTTAAAATGTAAATCTACACCTTGACCTATCTACGTCAACAAATATACCTTCTTTTTTGATCTTCAACAGCCTTTTTAACTCGATAATGTAATTTAACATGTAAATCTACACCTTGACTACTTCAAGAAATGTACCTTATTTTTCATCTTCAACAACCATTTTAACTCTGTAATGTAATTTAATATGTACATCTTTCAGATGCGGCG
>LQNK01002027.1:71799-111706 GCA_001586405.1 Phoebis sennae
CATGTTGTCACGGCGGGGCACTGCGTTGCGCGCGCGCAGCCTCGACACGTGCGCGTCACATTGGGCGATTACGTCATCAACTCTGCCGCGGAACCCTTGCCCGCGTATACCTTTGGAGTGAGGTCTATTAAGGTATGTCTTAAAAATGGGCAAATGCCTCGTTGGTCAAGTGGGTGCGTCTTTGACTATAGATCGAGTAAATATACCTTTGGACTGATGTCTATTAAGGTATCGACATTGGGGCCTTCAAGAGAAGAGCGTATTTGTCCATCAAAGGCCGGCAAAGCACCTGTGATACCCCCGGTGTTTCAGGTGTTCATGGGCGGCGGTGATCACTTAACATCAGGTGACGCTTGCTCCTTTGCCTGCTCTGCCATAAAAAAAGTATGTCTTTGATAAATGGTCAAATGCCCTCCTTGGTCTAGTGGTTGCATCCTTGACTATAAATCGAGGGGTCTCGGGTTCGAATCCCGGGTGGAGGCAAAAAGGAAACTTTGTTTGGAGTGAGACCTATTGGTACGTCTATAGTCTACCGAGACCCTTAACGGTATACACGTTCGAAGCAAGGTTTAAACGTCTACAGTTAAAAAATAACCGAGTATTAGAGAAAAATATTTAGGTTTAAAACACTTTATCGAGTTATAAAAACATTTCATTCGCTTATAATGAGTTACAATATTGCTAAACACTTTTTAATATGGATAAACACGTGGGCAACCATGCATGTTTTTATGCAACCTGATATATTTCGATTCATTGCTTAAAACCATTTTTAAATGATTAAGCAATTTAATAAGCATTATTTTTTTATTATTATTATTGATAATTGTTCTGTTAATACAACTTATATACACAGCAGAAACAATGTTGTAACGTGTAGTTTAAATAAATTATAATTTTAATAATAAATTAGCCCTACACAAGCTCGAACTGGCTATGTCCTATTAATATTAAAAATGCTACTCTTTTGGCATATTTAAGTACCAGTTAACAAAACAAATTACGCGAAGATAAAATATTACTATAAACCTAGAACACCTTAAACACTTCTTTTATATTTTAGATGTATTTATTATTTTAACTTTTGATAAACAAAAACATTTTTAAAAACATAACATTTATATTGAGCCAAATTCTAAAACTTTACTTAAGCACTGAAATTATCTTATTCTTTAAAGGAACGACCAAATAATTTGTGTAATAAAAAAGAATTTATTATTATTATATTAAAAATATATATTTTATTTATTATACTTTAATTAAGTTAATTTTACCTAATGAGAATTGTATGGATTCACCTTCATTGCACTTTTATCGGGAGAAATCCGATAGTATAATGGTATTAATTTACATCTGAAGCAACTTTCGCGGTACATTCTTGACCTTGTTTATTGAATACCAAATTAGTATCAAATATTTACATAAACATATTATATTGTTGCAGTAACACTATTGGCTTCACTAATTTTAGCCGGGCGTGGAAATGGTTTTCTTTTTCCTTTTTATCTATGAATACAATTGAAAAACATACAAATATAAATTTATTTATGAGTACTATCTTGTCAATTATTTAAAATCGGTCAAAGTGTATAAAATCACATACTTAATAATCAATTAAAATACTCTAAACGCTTAAATTGACCATATTTAGAACTAACAAAATATAATCACTGAATCGGAAGTTTTATTCTACCGAGAAGAAACCGGCTAGAAAGTAAGAAATACGATGAATATGAAATATATAAACTACTATATAAATTATGAGATGTGCAATTCCATCCGCGTATAAGAATAATGTTAGGCAGCCTATTATAGCCTCCTTGAGTCACTTATCACAATATCTGACAGTGTTAAAGTCATACAGTGGTTACGCGATTTGTGTGTTAGGAGACATTTAAAATGTAAAAATATATAAATTTTACATAAACAAATTTTCATTACTCTTGAAAGACATGTCCCGCACGAACGAATAATGTTGACATTACCTAAGGAGATTTGGGACGCTATCTATGCCTTAAGACTCTGACTCTGTCAGTCTACCCTCTTATTAGATTATAAGCATAAGGGGTTAGAGAGTGCACCTATGTTTACGCATACAGTTGTACACTATAATGCCTCGTGCACAGTTGGTTAATCTCTGTTGAGGTGATCCAAAATTTGGTCAAGAGAAATGTTATTAGTATAGATTTAACGGAATATTTTCTATTTTCAGGTGCATCCTCTGTTCAAGTTCACGCCGCAAGCAGATCGCTTCGATGTAGCCGTTCTCACTCTGGATAGGAATGTACATTATATGCCACATATTGGTAAGTATGGTCATATTTGTATTAAGACAAAAACAAGTGCAAGTAAACGATTTTTTGCCGGTTCTTATCGGTAAAAACTGCCTTGCAAACTTTGAAATATGAAGTTGTGTATAAGCGCCTTAAAGAATGACGATTTGATACGATTTTGGAAGAAAATATTGTTTTATAATTATATAATTATTGTTTGTAACTTTTGGCATCCGGCTCGAAGGACCAAATTGACTGATAAACTCAGCTTTATTATTTGTTGATTTGACGTAACTGATTATGAATTTTAAATAGGAATTGAAGTTTTGTTTATGTGGAATTATTATGTCCTTATGTGGAAAATTGTGTCGTTTAGCAAAATTAAATATAATGTATAAAAGTATTTACAACTCAAATGCAAACTGTTGAAATAAAAGCTGATGTCAATATATTGTGTTATTTACGTTAATACCTATTTAACAAAGTTATCGTATTTTATGTATCTATAATGGATATTTATATCATATAAATTATAAACACAACAACTTAAAAATTCCAGCACCAATCTGCCTCCCTGAGCGAGGATCTGACTTCCTCGGTCAGTACGGCTGGGCGGCCGGCTGGGGAGCCCTGAGCCCCGGCTCGAGACTTCGCCCCCGGACGCTACAAGCTGTGGATGTACCGGTGCTAGATAACAGAGTGTGTGAGAGGTGGCATCGAGCTAATGGTAAGAAAGAAGCAGATTCTGTACCATAGTTAGTAACATCTGACATTCTAACACCCGTATTCTAAGAAGTTACATTTTACTTCTACTCAGGTTACGTCACATATGACGTATAACAAATCGAAGATTCATGATTGAATCGATGTAAAATAAAAATATAATATTTTAATAAATAGATCGAAGTAACGGATGGAGGTGTTAGATTTTCATCTCTGAAAATTTCTTTAACGTGAGTGGACGTAAGTTAGTAAGTTTTCTCCGACTCAGAATGTAAATTTTCGTTAACAGAGGTTGAGTGAAGTCGAGGAATGCTCGAGATACGTATTAGATACGGGTGTTAGAGTTGATCCCAGGACACGGCTTGGGAGAATATTATATAGGTTGATATTTCGTTTAAGTATTCGATAATAATTTTTGAGTCACGGAATTAATAGTATAGTATTTTGTTTTGAAGTGTGGTCGATCTTAATTAATGGAAACTGTGGGTCATGTAACTGTTTGTCAATACAAGAAAAGATAAATGGTGGAATCTAGTACGAAAAAAATGTGACATTGCACTAACTAATCGTATCTTCATAGTACATTGTCATCGGTCAAGATGATTTAACCTTAATCGCGTCAAATAATAATCAATTAATACCAATCGTATACAGTCATATCTGTCTATGCATAGTTCCATTATACATATACTAGCCGCGCCCCGCGGTTTCACCCGCGTAACGTCTGATCCCGTGGCAACTCCGGGATTAAAAGTAGCCTATATGTTATTCTGAACCCTTACCTGTATGTATACCAAGTTTCATCATAATCGGTGCAGTAGTTTTTGCGTGAAAGAGTAACAAACATCCATACATCCATACTTACAAACTTTCGCCTTTATAATAGTAGTATACATAACACAAATGCGATACAACACTTATAACTCGAGTTCTGGTGGACCAATTCGGCAGAGAATTCGTAGGGAGATAGGTTAGGACCAGTAGATTCACATAGTCCCGGAAATCCCACGGGAACAGACAAAATACGCGGCTGAACGGTTTCAGCCGCGTATTTTGTCTGTTACAGCTTATATTTTATACGAATTGTACCAATAAAAATATCTTCCTTCCATAGCATAGCATACGCTGAGCAGTTTACCTTTCAACGCCACACTGCTACTTGTTTGTTATTAAGTTATTATTTGTGTCTTATTCTGTGTGGTTCTTGAATAAATCTTTCTTTCTTTCCAGGTATAAATGTAGTCATATATCCCGAGATGCTCTGCGCAGGCTACCGAGGTGGTGGTAAGGACAGTTGTCAAGGCGACAGCGGAGGCCCTCTCATGTTAGAGCGAGCGGGGCGCTGGTATCTCATAGGCGTCGTTTCAGCCGGTTATTCCTGTGCTAGTCGCGGGCAACCGGGCATATATCATCGGGTTGCCCACACGGTTGACTGGATTTCGCATGCCACTACGTTGTCATAGCGAAGTTGATAATTTATCTGCCACTATTTAATAAAGTAAAGTGTGAATCATCGAAGTTGTCGTAAATGTTTTGTTGTTATTCTAATTTTAAAATCTATGTCTCAACATTCTATTTTTGCTCAATAACTAATTTTAAAATGACTAGGGCCCATGTAAAAACGAGTGATACGATGGTGTTTTATACGAGTTGTTTTCGCTGATTGTTCCTGCGCTAGTCGTAAACAACCAGACATATATCATCGGGTTGCCAGATTGTGAGCTAGTATGTTGATTTATCTGCCACCGATTAATAAAGTTCATAGTGAATCATCAAACTTGTCGTAATAAAGCTTTGAATTGTTATTGTAAATTTAAGATGAATATCCAACCGATAACTCGAGTTATTTTTGAAATTACAGAGCGCTTTTTTGGGTAGTATTAGCTTGATATTCACGCACTAGTAGCAGGCAACCAGGTATATATTCTAGTTTAATACCAAATACCTTGTCCATAAAATAAACTCAACATCTCAAGTTTGTTTTTTAAGCCCTGAATCAGCTTAATGACTCGAAATATTAATGAATTTTATAGATACATGAACGAAACAACTAGCTATAGAAATACTGTTTGCTACCCTGTTTGTTATTGACTAAATAATTTGATGACTCTTGTGATTGTTGTACATCTTTTTGTGTGCATGAATAAGTTCTCTTTTGCCTCCATAATACCTGGTAATAAACAACTTCGTTTTACAGTTGTTATGTAGAAAAGAGGATTAATACATCAACATGTTTTATAATTTAAATAATCATCTTCTCTGTTTAGGCTATCTTCAGGTTACCATTTTCCCTTGTCACGAAGAAATGCCTATTTTATACTAACTCGAAATCGGGGAATTATATACTAATTAATGATTTTCTTATACAACGAAAAATTATTTCATTTTACGACATATTTCATAACCATAGCAACCTTTTTGAAATATTTACTACATATTTACCAGGAAGAGTACATTATTTGTAAAGATTAATCCATAACTGAAATTATTACCATGAATACTCTATTAAAGTGTGTAGTGTTTTAATATGTGATAAAAATGTTACAATAACGAATGTATTGCAATAATATTAAATTAATTTAGTGCCTCTAGCATTTGTAAATATATTTTATCTAGATGTAAATATTCCTTAATTTAATATTAACTTTTACAAACATTTCACATTATTGTAATGTAAATAAGAATGTGCTTTAATAAATTATTTTTTGATGGATTTTTATCTGTTATTTATAATTAAATGTTTAAGAACAAATTGGTTAAGATGCACTATTTAAATAAGTTAATAAAGTGTATTTATTGTTAATTTAATGTGGTATTTTATTTATTCTTCCTGTACTTAAATGTTGCTATAATCGTTTACTATTTTTCAAATCATATTATTTTTCTTGACATTTTCTAAAATATATCGTTTCATCATACATTAAGAAATCGGAATGTATTTTTTTTCTATACACTTTATTGTGTTGAGAAATACAAAGTATAGGAACTTATTATGTAAAGTCTAATTTCCCAACACAGTAGGTGACCTTATCACTTAGTAGTGATCTCTTCCAGGCAACCAACTGTAAGGGGTAACAAGAGAGACTAGTAGGAGTCTGGTTTTTAAAAAAAAATCAATATCAATATCTGACAGGAATAATATTCAAAAATTGGGCACGCATATTATAATAATATTATAATATAACAGTCATAATATATGGGCGATAGTAGTTAATGAAAAATGTCATGTACGTGTCTAATATTAGTAGCATTTCAGCACTTATTAGACACAATAAAACAACAAAATTATGCAACCATCGATATAATTCCATTAAATATTTTTTGCACAGTTTACCAGCCAATTGGGATATTATATTTATTAACAAATTGAGCAAGCATGTTATAAACTGGACGGTAGTAGTTGATAAGTGATGATGAGGTGATGGTGGGGATGTCGGCTGCTTCTTGAAGGAGGTCCATCCAGTGTTGGGAGGAACCGCGGGACATTATGTCCCTGTAAATAATAATATATATTTTCTTTTATTACTTTTATTTACGTGGTGAGGTTTTTACCCCCCACCCCCCTTTCTATATTACGTGTATTTTTAGTACTCACAATTTTGTAACTATTTTTAAATATTCATAAAATGTAAAATTCCGGTTTAGGTTAACTAATTTATCAGTTACGTATCTTGAAAAAATAAATAACTATACACGTGATATATTACTTCAAACCCCCCCCCCTACACTATGTGTTAATCAACAAAATCGTGCGCTATACATAATTTTGTCTACTATTTTACGGTTTTTTATTAGGAATTTCCTATTTTTTAGAAAATTTCAGTGTAATCAGTTGATACAAAATCGCAAAATTAAAATTTTCTGCGCTGCGCATAGACTGAAACACTTTCCGCCGATCGAATACAGCCGTATAAAAAATCTCTCGAAATGTCACAAAACAGAATACTCACTTTAAAATCTTTCCCACCACTTTAGAACCATAGATATCACATCGGTGCAGGACCATAGAGCTAGGCATAGACTCAGACACGTTCCACCGATCGAACACATCCTTTTAAATAAACACTCGAATTATTGCAAAAAAAAACACAAAGAAATACTCACTTTAAAATCTTTCCCACCACTTTCGAACCATAGATATCACATCGGTGAAGAGCCATAGAGCTAGGCATAGACTCAGACACGTTCCGCCGACCGAACACTGCCGCTTTGCATAACCGCTCGAAGAGTTGGTGCTGCACGAAACTGCTTAGGAAGTACCTGAAATAATTATGCTTATTTACATCATTGAAACCCTTTCATCTGCGATTTCAATTAAGAAACAGCTTCAATTAAATTCAGCCTGTATTCCTGGGCAAGGAATTCTAAAACTCCACATTCAAGTATATCAATCATATTTTTTTACGAAATCATTGGAAATTTTGGATGTCGTTCTCATTTTTATTGCGATATTAAACACAAATTAGTATTTTAAATAATTTACAACAAATTATTTAATTTACTTACAATGTAAAAAAAATCTATTTTATTATTGACGACCCGATTGGCTCAGTGGATACAGCACTTGCCTATTGTGCCGGGTTCAATCCCCACGAGTGAAAAATTATGATGTGATGAAATGATGATGACTGTGTGTTAGTTTATCTATAGTATGTATGTATTTACAAAAAAAGTGTGTTTCAGTATGTCCATCTGTTATCTAGTTTCTATAGTACAAGTTTTGCTTAGTTTAGGACTATCACTTTATCAATCTTACCTGACATACGGCACATTATCAGCCACATGGAACTTAGCAGCCACATCAAAGTACGCCTCCCCTCTATATCCCGGAGGACTAATCCCTTGCAACTCCCGCACCAAGTTCCAAAACTCCTCATTCAAATACCCCATATCCAAACTACCCTCAAACAATCTCCACCTATACTCCTCTAGTACAAGCGAAAATGGTATTTGGGGCAGTTTATTTAAAGCCTGTTTTAGAATGAGGATATCATCTGTACTTATTTCATTTTGAATTTTCTCTTTCATTTGTCTAATTCCTTTTGTATCTGAATGTTTATGAATGCTATCTTTCAAATCGTACGTTGTGTAATCTCCCTTTTTCCCTTTATCTTTAATTACTTTGTTCGTTTCTATATTTGGTTCGTTAAATTCTTTTAAAGTTAAGTTCAGATCGGAATCTTTTGTGTATAATTCAGTATCAGTTATAAGACCGAGTCGATGAAGGTGTTGAGTTGTGACTGCTCCGAGCATTATAGTGTCTCCTATTGCTTCTTGGAGCGCTGTATTGCCTTGCTAAAAATATTTTAAGATATGAATTAAAGTTTAATTTAATTCTTTAATTTATTAAATATGCCATAAACTAATAGAGGCTTGAAAATTAATGTAATGTGATTCTATACAACTGGCCAAATTACAGAACTAGTCAATTAACACAGCTAGTCATAACGACTATTAGCAAAGTGAGGGTAGTTGGGTCGTGACGTCAATAGGACGTTCGAGCACCAGGCGCAATTGGTACCAATGCGCCCAGATACTGAACGCACCTACTCTTTTATAGGACTCTGATGATTCTTACACAGCTTATAAACTCACCCTAAATAAGCCAGGTTGTTTTTCATACGCCATGTAGTATTGTATATGCCCCATTTCATGGTGTAACACGTAAAAATCTTCAAATGATGTGTCAGAACAGTATAGCAACCTACGGCACAAAAAAATAAATAAGACTTTGTGAAAAAAATGGAAAATACTTGACGATGATTTTTGCGACTAGTGATTGCCAAATATTGAATTCATACTTATACAGGTAATATTATTTCAATGCATAAAAGGACGTTCTAATTATAAAACACTGGCTGTCCCGCGCGGCTTTGCTCCCGTAACATAATGTTAGATAGCCTATGTTCATCAGGGATAATGTAGAATTTCAGTGATAAAAGGTTTTTTCAAATCGGTGCAATAGTTTCGGAGCCTATTCAATTTAAACAATCAAAGAAAAAATCTTAACTTTCGTCTTTATAATTTACATGCGACATACAAAGGGCAAAAAATGTATATTGTAGAGTAAATGAAGATTAAATGCGTTGAATTCCAATACGCCTACCCAGAATTTCTAGTCACACACGCGGGATTACCTCAAGCCGTATTGATGCGTTCGATTTATCTTTATCGACGAAATTAAATAAAATTGGGAACAACATGTTTAATATCCACCATTTTATATTCACTTTCACATTTCCTTTATTTAGGAGTAGAAAAAACTCCTACTAATATTGAAATTAAATAAATATTCTACGATATTTAACATTTCGCAATCTAGTCCCAACTGAGCAAAGCTCGTACTACTCAACTAGATAATTTATTACTTTTTCTAGATACATTCACGCTTTTGTTGTTTTTTTTCTATATTTGCGGATGTTTTTTTCTTGGACTATAATCTTTAATTAAAGAACAATAGTTTAATAAATGAGGTACGTAGTTTAAGATAGAAAGAATAGCACGGCTTGAAAGCCGATTAGTCGGATGCGTCTTTCAGCAGACGCAACTGTAATAGGCTTGGTGGCAATAATGCTTAATGCTACTCTAACCTAAATAATTTTAAGTTATTTTATTAGAATAAATTGTGTATTCTGTATGGATCTATGTATCTGAATACATAAATATAAATAAATAATTCTCACGACTGTCAGTGGCGCGAGGTGCCTGCAAGAGCGATGCCAATTTAGGATAGCAATTGCCCTGCTCTCAACCCCCTTATACCACCACCGCATAGTTACGAGTACGGATAAGCTACTTTTCTACCGAAAAAACGTACAATTCCCGTAGGATTTACATGGGAAATTCACGCTAGCAAAGCCGCGGGTAAGAGGTAAAAAATATCAAGCTATTAGAAACTGATACTGTATTTCCCATTGGAAATTTGATAATATCAATTACAATAAATTATTTCTTGTGCTTAAATTTTCCAGTGGTTTTTGTTTTGTTTAAAATTTCACAAAAATATATCTATACTTCTATACAAATAGTATTGGGAGAAAACATTTGTGTTTTTGTATGTAAGTTTGTAGTGTTTCACACAAAAACTACTATTGCGATTAAAAAAAAAATCTTTCACCATTAAATAGCTGCATCTTCATTTAGTAACATATATAACATGCTAAAATATTTTCTAAGAAAACAATTAAAAAAAGTGAAAAGTATGACATACCGATAATCGCCATTTTGAAACATGTCCGCCGCAGTCCCATGACAGCGTATAGAACTATTTTCCCGCGTAAAAACAGATTCCCGCCAAAATGTATTTGTCATGGCCGGCAAGCCGAGGGAAATGTAAAAATCCTCTGCGCGTTTAGCCTTTAAAAATTATATTTTTCGGGATTGAAAAATCTGTACTAAATATGTCATTTTATATAACTATACATTGAATTATAAAATAAGAAGATCTTACCATATGCTCCACAGTCCAATTTAAGTTCTTAATTCGGTTATCCAAATCGATGTTTTGGGGCAAGATAATGTCGATTAAAGATTCCCAATTTTGAGACCAGAGATCACCTACAAACATTTCATTTAAAATGAGTTTCTATAAATATAGTAGTACTAGATGTGCACTGATTTTCATACAAAAGTTTGATGCTGCAAAAATTGAATCGTCCGAGAGCTAGGACCATTTTTGTATAGGTGTTTGAGGCAAGCTGAAAACTTGTCTGATGCCTCTCCTATTATACCCAGACATGGAACTGCAGACCTGGCAGGTAGAAAGTCTTACCAAAAAGAGGTCGTACGTGTTTTGACAGGTGTCAACACACGTATTCAGTCCGTATTGCGACGGGTTAGGATACGGGTGTGGTCATCTTATTTCTACCCGTGGGGGTCGTAAGAGGTGACAAAAGGTATTTCTGCTGCATAACATCTTCAGCAATAAAAATTGGGAGCGAGCATTGCACGATTGGGCCAAGCTCGTACCGGTGTAATTACCACCCCACCAGAAGAAGCTTTTCCCTCCCCTTCCTTCAAGCCGGCGCGGCATCTGCTGCATTTTGTTCATGTAGATGTTCATGGGCTGCGGTCAGTCACTTAACATCAGGTGAACCGCATGCTCCGCTTGCCTGCTGTTACATAATAAAAAAGTTTTGAGCTTGCCTCAAACACCTTTGCAAAAAATGGTCCTAGCTCTCGGAGTACAATATTGTGTTGCGTTTTCAACTATTACAGATAGAATTTTCATTGAAACGATATGAAATTATTGGAATATTTGCTTCGTCATTTTTCTCGCAGCTTCGCTTATTATTTTATTTTATTTTATTATTTTACAGAAAACTTACGGCTACAAATATACTACAATTTACATTTTTAGGTACAAATAAAGCCAATTAAAAGTCTTCACATATAAATACAGATATAGTAATACAGTTAAATATTATCAATGCGAATGTTTGTTAGGACGTATGTATACTACTGAACCGATTTTGATGAAATTTGATATACATACGAGTAAGGGTTAAGAATAACATATAGGCTATTTAAATCCCGGAGTTGCCACTGGATCAGAAGTTACACGGGTGAAACCGCAAGTCACGGCTAGTCTACCATAATTCCATTAGTTAGAATGATCATTATACGAAATTGACATCCATAATCATTTGTGAAAATGACGGTAATATATTGTAAACTTTTAACGATATTCGAGTCAATTACTTATTATATTTTCCTTGACTTGTCCTTTATAATCATGACACAATCGATATATCGAATGGTATCGAATATCTTTCCTTATTATTTTACACTTTTTAATGCATAATTTTACAACAATACGTTTTTTACTAACAAATGACAGCATGTTAAGTCTTTATAAAAAAAACTAGTGACTTCCGGCGTATTACCCGCGTAAACATTCCGATCCCGTAAGATTTTCGGGATAAAACATATACAATGCTATTCCTGGTGTTTCAAAGAATCTCTGTACAAAATTTCATCTAAATCGGTCTTGTAGTTTCGGAGTCTATTCAATACAAAAAACAAACCTTTCCTTTTTATAATTATTAGTATATACTAGTATAGTATTATATTATCTGTGGTATATAATTACCAAATAAATGCGCAGGAATAGGGCCTCTCTCTGGCACTATGTCGCCGTAATATTTCCGTAATTGGAACCTGGCAACACCGTGCAACAATTTGTACAATGGTAGAATACTTTCGTAGAGCTGGTAACACAGTCTTCGTATGTCAGGCACTTCTACCTCATCTCTCCATGATGCTCCGATATCTTTGTATCCTAGTAAAGATTAAACTTTTTACAGTAAAAAAATATTACAAATATAGATTTTAAGCTATTTTGTGGGTATTTTTCAATAATAATAATACCGTAAATCTAATTCTAAAAAATACATAATTTTACCATAGTGTTAAAATCATACAGTGATTGTACGATTTTTGACTTATAAATAAAACCGCAGGGTTGTGACAAATTGTATACACACCAAAAAGTAAAAATCATGGCTTTTAAAAGAGAGAGTAAGGAACCATTTCAAAATTCAAATGCAATATATTACAATGCATATCGACGATACCCTTTTAAATTTTACATAAACACAATTTCATCACCCTTGAAAGACGTGTCCCACGAAAATGTCGCCATATTTTATTAAAGGAGTTTTGGGACGCTGTCTACGGGACAATTTCGTGCAATGACTGTGATTTTACTCTAATGTACATCTTTCCTACATAAAAATATTTTAACACTTACCATTTCGCCTAGCCGCCCTATTTACAATTTTCACCATTTGCATATATGGCGTCTTTATTGGTATCATTTTTTCCCGCCAAATTGACCATAGCCAACGCAAAACCATTTCATTTTTGGAATACCTCATCATGTTTTCAAATTCATTTTCTCCTTTTAAACACATCTCTTTTTTATCCAATTTTCCAATTACTTTTTTGTTATTCTGTTTTAAATTAAGAACTTGATTATCAGTAGACAAATAATCTAATATGGCTGCCTCAAATTCTGCTGAACTACCGTTAATTTTTTGAAAAGGTAAACAGACTTGAGCATCATTGTAAATTGTCTGTATTTCTTCATATAAATTACTACTTTTTCTGAAAAAACGAATAATATTAACAAAAGAGGACAATTTGAAATAAATTTAATAATTTTTACGTACCTCATTTCTTTATATAAAAACTTCGGCCCTCTACATAATAAATACGTTTGCCTCCGTTGGGTAGAATTCAATTGGTTAGCAAAATATAATGTTGCCAACTTATTACAATTACTTTGTTGCCAGACTATTCGACTTTTTTGAAATTTCGCTCCTTTAACTGACAGTTCAGGGTTGCCAGGATTAATTAAAGATTGCCATCCTATATCTGCCCCAACTGCGTTAAATTTGACTGTCTCTTTGTTAATTTTTTCGAATAAATTGTAGACATCGTCGCAGAAACAAGTTTTTATGAGGAAGACGAATAGAAAATACGCTTTGAACGTCATTTCTTCATGTTATGATGCAGCTTAAGAACTACTGGACCTGTAACAAAAAGTTTCTTGCAACATATATAATGAATCCTCAATAATCCTTAGCATCATTACTCCCTTACTATATATTTAATTTACATGAGAGTAAACCTGTATTCCCGCGTACACTTGAGCACTATAAAATTTAATGTCTCTTGCGCAGCTGGCTAATCTCTGTTGTCGGTCAGGGGAGCTATTATAAATTTATGAATGTTAAAGTAACTGATGTTCCGGTCTCTTTTTCACGCCTAAATCACTGAACCGATTTGGATGAAATTGATTTGTACAAGATAGGACAATTTAAAGACGATAATTTAAAGGAGGAAAATAGATAGTTGACCCTTCAACATTGAACATAAATTTTTGGCTGCCATATTTGGTCCCCATAGCCATATATAGCCCATACTTAAATGTTGTTTTATTATACCTCAAATGTCCTATGTTTTAAAATTGTGGTGATATTTGAAGTGTATTGTATTGTATTGGTCTTCACTAATATGTACATAGATTTCTGGTACATTCATGCACAAAATGTTAAATTATATTACACCGCTATATATTGTCTACCTTATTTTGTCTCTACTTATACATAGATTACTGGTACATTCATGCACAAAATGTTAAATTATTACACCGCTATCAAACACTCGGCTTATCTACCGTGATTCCCACTCACGTGTTATCGGAACCTGACATTACACTTAATTTATAGATTAGCTTTATGGGCCCACGAAAGCTTCTAATTATTTTAGGCGACATCAAAGAGTTTTGCTTGAAATTGCATATTTTTAAACGTTTTTGTTTTTTTTCTTAGTAATATTAATTTCAGCTGCGATTCCAGAATTGTAAAAAATAAGAGGTTTAAGTTATACTTAGTCACCATAAAATAATATGTAGCCGATTGTAGAAAGTATTTTTTTTATTCCACAAAGCATAAAATTATGTATGAGCTTGTGTGGAGTATTTATGATAATATTCTGTTCATAATAACTTTTATATATAAATTTATGATTATTTCGATTTCGACAATCTGGGGAAGAATAAATATCTTCATTCCATTTGTACGTAAATTTATACTTTACTATCTAAATATAAATGAATGACCAATGATATCAATTATCAATATATTTATTAAAAAAATAATAATGTACAAATTTATAAAAGAAAAAATTATTTCAGTAAAATGTTTACAAGGATGTAGAGGACATTATTTTAGATTTCTTAAATAACTTTCAGTATTTTGATGGCATTTGCATTACCTTTTAATTAATTTTTAAAAAAAAATTGCACGAAAATAGCAGCCAGAATTAAAAAAGTTTCAGTTTCAGTTAACTTTTTAAAAATTAAGAATATGTAATTATAACTTCATATTATTTTTTTTAATTCACTTTACTTTAAATTAACTAATTTAATAGATAAAAAGAACTTTCCACTTAATATTTAAAAAATCCAAATGCATAAACAACAAACACAACAACAAAACATTTTTCCCATTTATCAAAACTTAGAAAAGTTCGAAAAAAAAATAGCACAGACCATAAAGATAAAAAATAGACAGACGTATCGTTCTGTCGCAAAGAGATCAGCTTGTAACTGGCCGCTAAAAATTTTCCCCTATTATCAAAATTTAAAAAAGTTCGAAAAAAATAGCACAGACAATAAAGAACGTACCGTCCTCTCGCAGGGAGATCAGCTTGTAACTGGCCGATACAGACCTAGTCAGCGATTAAGCCTTCGCACAGTGTAGGCGGATATATAAAACACATATTCTGGCCTGTGATCGACCAAAAGTCAACACCCAACTTCCTTTTAAGAAGCTATTTAAAAATTTGGTAACAGTTTTATGTATTAAGTCTAAAAAATATTTTAGATTTTTACTGCATATTTTAGACACGATTTTCCGTTTTTTTAACCTTAAAAAAAGTTCATATACCCTTCGACTAATCGACGTCAACAAAATGACTACAGTTTACCATACAAAAGTAGAAAAAAAAAATTAACAAACTACAAAAATCGAATGTACCTTTCCTCTAGTATTCCACCCAACTAAATGCAAATAAAACAAAAACAGGTACCGTCCCGTGTCTCTCCCAGGGAGATCAGTTTGTAACTGGCTCCTATAAACACAGTCAGCCCTAAAGCCTCCGCACAGTATAAGCCTAAATATAACACGCGTATTTTTTGTTTGTCGATTGTACTAAGGGAGAATTAACATGACTACTTCCTTAAAAACGTGATTTTATCACATTTATTTTATTAAAAAAATCTATTTTTTTATTTTACATAGATAAATTATGTCGCCCAGGTTCCTGAGGTAGTATAAAATTAAAATAAACTAATAAAATAGCATACATTTCCTTCAGTAGTTCACGCCAACCAAATAAAGTTAACCAAATGAAAAAAAACTCCTGTTGTACACAACTAAACAAAAAAAAGCAAAAATTAAAATAAACCAAAACAATTGCATACCGTCCCTTGAATAATCAACACTAAAAAGCAAAAAAAGATACTCAACATTAAAAAAAATACAGTTACCGTCCTGTGTCTCACCATTAAAAATTAGTTAACACTAACAAATTAATATGTCGTAATAGATAATTGGATAAAAAAAAAGTTACTCACCTTTCCGTGTCTCTCCCAGGGAGATCACTTTGTAACTGGCTCAAACTCAGTCAGCCCTAAAGCCTCCACACAATGTAGGCGTAGATATAACGTATTTCGACCGTCCTGGGGGAGTTGAGACTGGGGGAGACACCAAATGTCAACTTCCTTATCACGAAGCAACTTCAAAATTTAGCGTCGTCTCATATTACATTACGTGTGAATTTTCCAGCGTTAATTCCATGGTACGTTTTGTAGGTATAAAAGTTTGAAATTCAAAAAGCAATACATCGGTGCACAGATAATAATAAAGGTATTATTAGAAAAATTATAAAAACTACATGATATTAGAACAGGATCCCTGGTACACCGATCATCATATATTACTAACAAGCTGATTTTTCGTGAGTAGCTCAAATATTTTATCCTTGCTACTCTATGATAAGCTACCATTTACCAACATAACTGTAAGGAAAAATGTTCAGCGTCTAGTCAAAAGGACGAATCGAAAAATCAACTTGTTAGTAATAAATGATGAACCGTGTACCAGGAATACTGCACTATATATAACATGGGTTATTCAACTAACATACCTTATAGCAGAGGTTCCCAACATGTGGCGTCGTAGTATAGAGGAGCGTCGCGAGGACTTCATTGCTTCTCCTCATCCCCTTAATCCTATTTGAAACTAGAACTCACCCCCCGCTGACAGTAGAGCGTCTAAACATGTAACTAAACTCGTAGGTGCTCATTGAAAAAGGTTGAGAAACCCTGCGTTATAGCATATCTTCTAGTACTTTAACACCTACACAGATAAGCCAAGTAAATCTTCCCGAGAAACAATAGCAGTCCGTCTTAATTCAAACAATCAACGATTTTCCCTTTGTATTCGTTACGTTTATTTTTATATCCATTCGGTTTACAGCGCAAATTAAATATTATCGTACTTGGTATCAAATTAAAATATTGTATTAGATTTGTTATTGGAATAGCTATCTACCAACGCTTTGCTTTTAATAATCTATTGTAGAGACAACAATGATATTGTTTTTTCAAATTTGTATTTTTTTTATTTATATAAATAATTTGTAGATGATTTCGCGTCGTTTTTATTGTAATATGTACCTACATGCAAAAATAAAATCGTATACTAGCCGTGTAACTTTTTTTTTTTTATTAAGAAAAATCTAGTTTACTATTTATTAAGGCTTTCAAAATCAAAACAATACTTTTTAGAATTTTTGTCTGTTTGAATGTACAAACATACAAACTGTACCTACACCCGACTATCTCCACTATATTTTTACTGCTTCACTATATTTTTTCATATTTATCATGATTTTTTTTTTAATTTATTACCATATAAACATAAAATTGAACTTATATGTTATAATTTACATCACATAAACCACTCAGGTTTGTACAGATGCAAAATAATAGTCTACTATATAATAGTCTATCAATGGTGAAAAATGTAAAAAGAAAAGATACAAAAAATGAAAATCAACTTAATCTAATCGAAGTAGGGTTATTACTTATGTAGGACTTTTTGAAATAAGATCTTCCAAAAAGTGTTTTTTTAGTTTATTTTTGATGTTTTGTGTTGTTAGATTGAAACGGAGATTTTGCGGTAAATTATTAATCAGACGAGGAACAATATAGCATGTTGTCCGTTCACCGTAAGAATTTTTCGCAATCAACGTACAGAGCCGATTCTTAGTAATTACACGTGTATGTACAGGATGTTTAATAATTAATCGTTTCATTTATATATTATATGGTACTTGGGCTGCTTTATCAACATGTAAATAAATCGTATACGAAAAATCATTTTTCGTCCATAATATCAAATCCGACGCTGGGCGAAAATTACGTTAAAACAAGAACGTAAAAATTGCAATAAGAAAGGACCGAAAATTATATGGAAATTCATTCAAATCCTTTCTGTCGTTTTTGTACTACACATCTATATATACTAATGGTTCGCCCAGAGCTAGACCTCGCATTGTAATGTATAAATCAAGACCTCTCATTTGATACCACAATAATTGGTGTCCTGTATTGAATATATTATAGGGAGTGCTCTGAGGAATTGTTCGAAGCACTACCAGCCGCACAGTTCCACCACCGCACGTCCCGCCGTAATCTGGATGATTGGCGATCTACGACCGTGCGCTTCACCTGTAACTTCTTTCCTCGTACGGTGAAGCTGTGAAACGACCTTCCACCTGCGGTATTTCCGAACAAGTTCGAAATACCGCAAACCCCTCAAATATAGGGAAATTTAATTATAATTTTTTCGGCAATTCAGGGGTTTGACCCCTAAATTGAATATTAAATATTAATAGTTTAAGATCAAATAAAAAAGAGTAAAGAGAAACTAGCCTATTAGAAATATAGTAACTTCGTTTAGGAACGTTTCTGGCAATGTCATTAAACAAAATGTCACCTATCAACTTGTCAAACATATACATCCATCTGTTTAAGACGTATGTCACTCACAAAATTTATTGATTCCAAGTAAAATATAGTGATATTTGAATGAAAAATGCCTTTAATAATAATTTGTGGCACACCAGTAAGTGGTAAGACAACAAGGGCCAGAGAACTCAAGGAATATTTCGAGAAAACTCACAATAAACAAGTTGATCTTGTCTCAGAGGAAGAAGTATTACAAAAGTTAGGTTACGATAAAGATTCTACGTATTTGGACTCGCAGAAGGAGAAGAGAGTGAGGGGTTATCTGAAATCAGAGGCAATTAAGCTCATTGGTAAAGATAATGTGGTAATTTTGGATGGAAGCAATTATATTAAAGGTATGTGTTGATTCCCAGTTATAAGACTCCTTCCTGAGCCTTTTTCTAATACTTAGCATAGACTTTTTCTAAAGTACACTATTATAACCAATTGGCGCCAGAAACCGTTCATAAGTTACAATTCCATGATATTAAATTTATTTAATCACACAGTCACAACATTATTATTCCATTTTTAATTAATTTTGGAATCTGACATAATTTAAATTCCATAAAATTACAACGTAATACACATTGGAGTCGCATTTTATCTAATGGGCATTTTGATTGTTTCTCAGGTGATATTTAGAAGCAAGATGGTGATATATCATCTGTGCTTTTCTAGACCTTTTTATTTCACTATCTTCAATAGAGAATTTTTATGTAATCTTTCAAATCTTGGCTGGAATTATGGAATTAGAACTTTCCATTAATCAAGTTTGTAAGTGTAAATCAGCATTAAAAATCATTCATATTTTTTCAATAGTTAAAGATCTATCTCCTTTCAGGGTACAGATATGAATTATACTGTGCCTCCAAAGCGTCTAAATCCACCCAGTGCACATTATACACTATAAGATTTCACCAAGACGCCTGGGAAGACAACCAGTTACGGGCCAAAAAGAAGGAGGAAAATGGCAACACTGATATTTACGCTGAGCCGTATAGCGAAGAGGTTTTTAATGCTCTAACAAAGTTCAGGTACTGTAAGCTTCGTCTTTACGTTTAATAACTAATCATTAAAATTATGATAGCAGATAACTTCGGATTGCCTCTTCACAAGTGAATAAATCTATCTATTAATAAAAATAATGATTTGTGTGTACTGTGTAAAGGAAATATTTTAAAAATTTTATCAGGGACAAGACATTTTCTTAGTACAGTTGTTAGGCAACAAATGATTGTTAAATATATATGTACCTACTTATATTTGTAAAATAAACCAAATATTTAGATACTTATCAAGTTTCTTGCTAGTATCTTCTTCATTGATTCGACTTGGTGTTAACTTAAAAAATTACATAAGTACTTTGTAAAAAGCTTACATGAATAAAAATATTTTCTTTTCTATTCTATTCAGATTTATCAATTAACAAAATCACAATCAAATCATCTTATTCATTTTGTAACACTTCCTTATACCCTCATAACAAAATTCCAGATTTGAAGAGCCAAACAGGAACAACAGATGGGATAGCCCCCTGTTTGCAGTTCAACCGACAGACACATTGGATGTTAATGCAATTTACGATGTGCTGTACAAACGGAAGCCACCACCTCCTAACATGAGTACACAGAATGTAAGAAGATAATAAGATGATGTACATTTAAGATAATATAGATAGATAGATATATAGATAGATAAAATATATGATGATATTTTTTCTTATGACTGAAGTATTCACTACATAAAATTATTTACAAAATCATAAGTGTCTGGCACTTTGAATAGTAAAAATAGAGAACATTTAGCAAAAATAGCGAACATTTCGAAAAGATTCTGATATATGTATAATTTTAAAGTTATTTATTAAGAGATGTATAATTTTAAAGTAATTTAAGTGAGATTCTATGTATAATTTTAAAGTAATTTAAGTTAGATTCTATGTATAATTTTGAAGTAATTTATATATGCTGATCTCATGAGGGATTGATTTTGGCCCAAATTATCTTGAAACCCTACTCAAAATATACTACTAACTTGTAGAGAGTGAGGTTGTCTATGAATTTAATCCAATTCCAATAATAGTATTGCCATACCTAATCAACACAGTACACACACAAAGCAAAGCAGATTGATTATTAAGACGACCCGATTGGCGCAGTGGACTTAGCAATGGTCTATTGCGCTGGAGGGTATGGATTCGATCCCAACAAGTAGAAAATTACCATGTGATGAACCTCGTTTTTTTACATTTATCTATAGTATGCTTTTACAAAAAAGTATGCCTTTTAGTCATTTAGTTTCCATAGTACAAGCTATGGTTAGTTTGGGACTAGAAGGCTTTGTGTCCAGAAATATTTATTTATTTATTATTTATTCTTAATTTCTCTAGGCCTAGATGGCGTTGTGTTAAATGTCATTGATTTATAAATTAATTTATTTCTATTTTACAGCCTCCTCTCACAGCCACAAACTTCCTCTACGAGCTTGATAACGTAACGCAAGCGATCTCAAAACGGATCCTCGAAGCCAAAGAATTTGATGCCTTCGAGGTGAAATTCCCAGACTACCCAGGGTGTGTCATAGAAGCTGGTTTCATGCATTCAGTAAACCCACAGATTTTACTGAAATTGAGGAGACAATTCCTAACGTATGCGAAAATGAACCATTCAAATGAAAACGCTAATAAGTTGGGCAGATATTTTATACAGTATTTGAATAAAACTTATATGGATTGAGATTGTTTTTTATTTCGATTGTGGACCTTTTTACTACCTAACTAAAATATAAATAAATAAAAATATGGTAACACGAAAAATTTAAACATATATTTTTTAAGAAAATAATTAGCTAATATTTCATACTTTTATGTGAACCTTAATGAATTATTTATTTATTTATTATTAGATACTAAGGAAGTTGGTTCATTTTGTTTAAAAGTTTAATACATTATGAAGTTATTTACAGAATACTAAGCTAATCAATACAAAATTTTAAATGGTTGTTATAACTTAAAATGTTTGGAAACATTTAGGATTAGTAAATAAAAGGCATATTCAGTTCTATTTTTATCTGTTCAGAATAAACTCCACATAACAAATAAAATTTGGGATTGTAATGTCTTGTACAAATATAATACTTGGAAGAGACCATGTTAAATGTCTATAAAAATACAGGAAACAACGTTGGGATAAAATTCTTACATCTCCAATTATTTTTAGGCTGCTAACTATACATTCTGCCCTTTAAAGCTAAATATCCACATACCGGTATCACAGGCATTGAATTCATTATGTACACTAATATAATAAAGAGAATAATTGGGTGGATCTTCCGTTAATTCAAATGATTGTAAACAATACCATATTGTATCAAACTTTTTGAAAAGAGCAACTACTCGAGTTTCTTGCCGGTTCTTCTCGGTAGAGACAGCCTTCCGAATCGGTGGTAAATAAAAAACACATTTTATGTAAATGTATATGACGTTCTAAAAGCACCTCGAATGAAGCCAATTTGGAAAATAAACGTTTTGACTTTTGAATAACTTTGTTTGTTTTCATGAATAAGGCTCAAAAAGTACTGGACCGATTTTAATAATTCTTTCACCATTCGAAAGTTACTTTATCCACGAGTAACATAGGCTATATATATAACATTATGCTACGGGAGTGAAGCCGCGCGGATCAGCTAGTTTGTACATAAAATGCTATCCATAAGATGCAGATCAGTGGACACTTAAATCACCGTACAATGCCGGCATGTGGACACCTAGCTTAAATGTTCAAGCATTGGCATAACATGAAGACTATTTTTACATACTAACCTTAGAAATAGTTGTCAACGTTTACATACATAAATAGTACTACATATAGACTCCGTTAATATTTAAATGGCGACTTTCAGTCAGACGTAATAAGGTACAATTTTGCATAAAGAGAAAAGGTAGGTCATGCTAACATAAACGCGTGTCTCTTCTAACGCACGGCGTATTACGTAATAGGCCTTTTTATATATTTATTTGTTTTTTTAGTATAAATATCAATCTTAATTGCACTTTCTCTCTATTATTTTTTTTAGGACGACAATACAACATGTAACAATTTATAAAAAAAGTAATGAAAACATTTTTTTTTACTGGAATCTCACTAACTTTAAATAAGATAAACAGAAAGAAAAACTTATACCTTTATTCAACAACCTTCTTACAATCTTCTACGCACTACCTTCTCTTCTCATGCAATCTTTCCTCTTCTTTCGAATTGTTTGTAAGAAACCGCTTGTAGCGATAAGACCGCTCTCTGTATTTCTTTACAATATGTCTTTCTAGTGCAATAAAGAATTTTCCGATTCATTATTCTCACTGATTATAGTACCTTAACTTTGCCCTTGGTAATCCTCAATTCTCATATTATTATTAATTCATTTGAGAAATGTTTTCTTTTTTTTAATAATTTATTCATAACCATGGATACAACTCCTTCAGTCGGAATCTTAAAAGAAATGTTTTCTCTAATTTTATTGCCAGCTCGAACATCAGGGTATTGAAGAAAAAATTGTAAATTTACTAATATATCACCGCACAGTATATCACGTTTATGTAATATTTTTCTATATTTTTCTTATACATATTTATACAAAGTTGAATCTCACAAAACAAGTGGGCGGTGTGTGTGTGTTTTTTTGTATAAAACCTCAAAATTGTTTCGCGATCGAATCTATTAAATAATGTTTTATGTACAAAGCTCAATTATGTAACTATAACCTACTTTTACGACCGATGTTAATAATTAAACCTAATCCTAATTAATACAAAAAACGCAACTATAGATTGATATGAAATTTTCTCATAACTTTGTCAATGTTTAATTGCAAAATAGTAGGTCTGTGGTTATTGGTTTGAATATTAACATCAGGCGTAAAAGCGCATCACTTTTTTAAAACATTCAATATACATTTTTTTTCTTAAATTCCACAACTTTTTTTTAACAAATTACATTCTTTAAGAATTATTTATATTATCCTTTAAAACCTTACTATTTAATTGTCACCTAACATAGGTTTAACAATTTTTTCTACTCTCAAACAGATTTGAAAAATTTTTTTGTACATCCCTAATTTTTTTTTTAAATAATATTTGCATTTTTTTATCTGTTCGAAAAATAAAAAAGTAGCAGCCAATTCACGTCCAAGCGTACCAATCATAATTTTTTTTGAAACTAGCAACACTAAACACACACACACCGCTATACATAAATAGTCTTACGTTACAGAGTATTATAGTGTGGGTTTCCTGCACACAAAGAAAACCGAATTGTACTCGTGTTGTAGCATCGAGTTCGGATTCTGTGCGTACTTCGTTTTCACGCCTGTGCGTTCCTTCTGTAAAAAAATGTTTAAAACTAATAATTTTAAAAAGGGGATTTAAATATTCTCTTATTAAATTCAAGTTTAAAATGTTTTATTTCAGACGAATCCATATTGCATCAAAATTTAAGTTATCAAAATTTTACATAAAAAATAAATAATTAATTCGGATCACATTATATTAATATCTTAAAGACCAACTCGAATGAGTTCAACAGAAGGACGTAATGTTTTCTTCGAAATTAAGTGTAGGAACAATTAAAAAAAAATTCAAATAAAAAATCCTATATGATCTTTGCTGTCATTAACATAAGATAGTTAAATATTCAATACTAACAGTAATTAATTGGAATATCCGGGATAAAACGTATTCTGTGTCCTTTCTCAGGTTTCAAACGAGATTGGTACAGGATTTCAACCAAATCGGTTCAGTGGTTAAGGTGCAAAGAAGGAACAGACATAATACGGGCCGTAGTTTTAAGTTATTTAAGATCTATTAAGTGTAACTACATGATGCCTGATAAATAAATAAAATAAAATAAAAATAAACACAGAGAAAGTTATTGTCACATTTATAATATTATTAAGGATAAGGAGCAAGGAAGTAAGGATGAAGACTTACCACAATTTCAAAGCCAACGTCCCGTATTATATCAATAAGTATGTCATAAGGCGGCTCGATACTAATCTCATTCGGCATGTCACTGAAAACAAAACAGTGATGTTAAAAAAAACCTGTATTCCCCATTCCTTTGTCATTCTATCCCCTTCCCTTCCTTCAAGCCAGCAAAGCATCTGCGACACTTTGCTGTTGTAGATGTTCATGGGCTGCGGTCAGTCACTTAACATCAGGTGAACCGCATGCACCGCTTGCATGCTGTAAGCTGTTACATAAAAAAAATTGTTATAATATTAGATATTTATTTTTAGTATTTGTTGTTATAGCGGCAATGGAAATACTTAATTTATACAGATTATAGATTTTACATGGTTCGATAACAAAAGGGCAACATTATAACTCTTAATAAGTATGTCTACATAAAGACCTATAATGATACAGAAGCGTTTTATTATAAGAGCGTCGACAAAATTTAAAAATCATCAAACTATAATTCATCTTTATAATAGTCTCGTTAAACCTTGCTTAGAATATTGTTCTGTTATTTGGTCTCCCCATTATACAATACATTCCAATCTTATAGAAAGTGTTCAAAAAAAGTTTCTAAAAATCTTAAGTTACAAATTTGGTATGAGCCGTAAATTGTCAAGTTACCCTGAAAGACTTAGTCATTTTAAAGTCACTCCCTTGAATAAACGACGTGATCATCTCGACCTGGTCACCTTACATAAAATTATACATTTCGAAATAGATTCTCCAACACTGCTTAATTCATTAAATTTTAACATACGTAAAAGTACCAGAAAGTATCCGAATACCTTTTCGCTAAATACGTACAAAAATAATACATCGTTCTTCAATCCTATAGTACGCATGTCTCGGTCATATAACGAATTAAGTAAAGAAAACAATAGTATTGACATATTTAATCCTAGAAAACTTACCTTTAAAAGACAAGTTCAACAAATCCTCCACTGAGCTACTTACTTTATCTTTAAATTATTTAACCTAGTTAATATAGTGTATTTTTGTTTTAATTATGTACCTAATCAAAAAAAATGTAGTATTTTCTATTACTTTGTATAGCTTTGTTCACGAATCAACTGCTTAATATTCTTTGTGTATACATGTTTTTGGGATTCAATCTAGTTTCAAGATATTTTAATGTATATATGTTGTACTTATATGATTGTCTCCTGTTTTGTATACCTTAAATAAATAAATAAATAAAGAAGCGGTCCCAAATTGATCCAAACGCCGCCCGGCTGCAGTATATCGTATATCCTCTCTATAAGACACAGTATAACTATCAACCAGTAGGTCGACTCACCTATAGTGATACAGAAGCGGTCCCAAATTGATCCAAACGCCGCCCCGCTGCAGTATGTCGTATATCCTCTCTATGAGACACAGTACAACTATCAACCAGCAGGTCCACTCACCTATAATGATACAGAAGCGGTCCCAAATTGACCCAAACGGGGCTGCAGTATATGTTATACACTCTCAATGAGACACAGTATAACTATCAACCAGTAGGTCTACTCACCTATAATGATACAGAAGCGGTCCCAAATTGATCCAAACGGGGCTGCAGTATATGTTATACACTCTCAATGAGACACAGTATAACTATCAACCAGTAGGTCCACTCACCTATAATGATACAGAAGCGGTCCCAAATTGATCCAAACGCCGCCCGGCTGCAGTATATCGTATATCCTCTCTATGAATTCTATAACATTCGGCGCGCAGTCTATGAAGAAACACGTCGCTACGCAATCCCATTCATCCGTTTCTGTGTACACCTGGAATTCAAAAACATATAATTATTATATGATTTTGTGTAGACTATATCTGCCGTTTTCGACGATTATTTTCTATATGTTTTTTTTATTAATCTTACGATTTTGATGATTAAAATTGATGAAAGATGCGCCTGATCTCTCACTGGTTGAGTCAGCCATTACATATGTTATGACTGTAACGAAATAGAGTGCACCTGTGTTTGCGCCTTGTGCACTGTAAAATCTCCTGCGCAGTTGGTTAGTCTCTGTAGATATTGGCCGCCATGGCCGAATTTGCTTGGTGTTCGCTGGCCACGTGGTTGGGTCACTGCTAGCTGTGTACACTGTGTCACCTTCAGGAAGTCCCCCGCGGCGATGGAGAAGTGCGAGTGTCGGCAGGCGGGAGGCACGTCGGGGAAGGAGGCCGCGGCCGCTTGGTGTTCGCTGGTCACGTGGTTCACGTACTGGTGCAGCCACGGGTACACTGTGTACTTGTTCGCCTGTAAGGAAAATGTTTATCAGCAAATTGTAATAAAAATGTAGAAACGACACGGTCATGGTGGTCAATCTCAACAGAGATCAGTCAAACGCAGGAGATATTATAGTGCACAAGTATGTGCGCAAATACAGATGTACACTATTCCTTCACTCTTATAAATTCGATGGGACGGCAGACCGACACTCGCGGAGAGAGATCAGGCGCAGGACCGACGGCTTTACGTGCTCTCCGAGGCACGGGGGTGTACCAACACCGACAACTTCCAGGCTTAGGGCTGCTATTGAGATTAATTATTTTTAGAAAATCTCAATAACATTTTTTTATGGCCCCACCCGGGAATCGAACCCGAGACATCTCGATCTGTACTCAAAGATGCAACCACTAGACCAACAAGGCAGCAAATTATAACAATGAATAGAATAGAAAAATCATTTATTATATATAAAGTTACCAACATAATATAAACAAAGAAAGTAAATAAACGAGTGCCCCAACTGGGTCTCCACTCAATGATTACACAAAAGTCCAGAAAGGTATTCTAATATTGCTGGAATTCTCAAACTATGATAACTAAATAAGTGATATTATAGTGCAAGCCTGTCTACAAACTGCAAACACAGGATATTTTTACCCGTGTGGCGACGGGTTTAAATACATGTGTCACCAAGCCATTTTATACCCGTGGGTGGTGACAGAGGGTAATTATTCTGCATAACATCTGTAGCAATACAAGAGCGGGAGCCAAGCATCACAAGATTGGGCAAAGCTCGCACCGGTGCAATTACCACCCCCCAGCAAAAGATTGGCGAGAAGCAGTACTTCACTGTGTTTCGTACGGTAAGCGGGTGCCCGGAGGCCGATTTTTACCAACCTATTCTACACCTCTCCCTACTTCCTATCATTAATCTTCTCCTTATTCCCAAACCGGCAAGGAATCTGCAACACTTTGATGTTGTAGATGTTTATGGGCTGCGATCGGACACTTGACATCAGGTGCAGAAATCTTTCATACTAAATATTACACAAAACTCACCTCAGGACACTTGTTCAGTATAAAATTGCTGGCAAACAGCGAGAAGAATGAGAACTCATTCCCCTGGCAAGTGAATCCTAGCGCCGCTATCTCCCACGCTAGCCGCCCCAATCCAGCGCCTGGCACTAATACTTTTACACGAGACCCTAAGTGACCAATCGCAGCAGACACTACCCAACTAAATAAGAGATGTTTTTTTTTACATTTAACACAACGCCACCTAGTCCCAAACTAAGCAAAGCTTGTACTACGGAACCTTTTTTTGTAAAAACATACATACTATAGATAAATTAACATCCAGTAGTAGCAAACACATTATAATTTTCTACTCGATCTCCCATGCTATCCATCCCAGACCCTCCTATAGTATACCAATACTTTTACACGAGACCCTAAGTGACTAATCTCAACAGACACTACCCAACTAAATAAGAGATATCAAACAAACCTGTCTACAATGTGCAAACAGGGGACATAAATAATTCTTGCTACATATTACTCAACACTCACCTCAGGACACTTGTTCAGTATAAAATTGCTGGCAAACAGCATGAACAGTGAGAACTCATTCCCCTGGCAAGTGAATCCTAGCGCCGCTATCTCCCACGCTAGCCGCCCCAGTCCCTCCCTATAGTATACCAATACTTTTACACGAGACCCTAAGTGACGAATCGCAGCAGACACTAGCCAACTAAATAAGAGATTTTTTTTTTATATTTAACACAACGCCATCTAGTCTCAAACTAAGCAAAGCTTGTACTATGAAAACTAGTTAACTGATAGACGTACTTAAACATACTTTTTTTGTAAAAACATAGAATAGAATAGAAAATATTTTTATTCATGTAAACTTTTTACAAAGTACTTATGAATAGTCATTGTCATACATACTATAGATAAATTAATACTCAGACAGTAGAAAACACATCATAATTTTCTACTTGATCTTCCATGCTAGCCATCCCAGACCCTCCTATAGTATACCGATACTTTTACACGAGACCCTAAGTGACCAATCTCAGCAGACACTAACCAACTAAATGAGAGATATTACATGCAAGTCTTCTTAAAACTACAAACATAAATCTTTCATACTAAATATTACACAAAACTCACCTCAGGACACTTGTTCAGTATAAAATTGCTGGCAAACAGCGAGAAGAATGAGAACTCATTCCCCTGGCAAGTGAATCCTAGCACTGCTATCTCCCACACTAGTTACCCTCCCTATAGTATACTAATACTTTTATACGAGACCCTAAGTGACCAATCTCAGCAGACACTACCCAACTAAATAAGAGATATTACATGCAAGTCTTCTTAAAACTAAAACATAAATCTTTCAAACTAAATATTACACAAAACTCACCTCAGGACACTTGTTCAGTATAAAATTGCTGGCAAACAGCATGAACAGTGAGAACTCGTTCCCCTGGCAAGTGAATCCTAGCGCCGCTATCTCCCACGCTAGCCGCCCCAGTCCAGCGCCTGGCACTAATACTTTTATGTGTGATCGATCCCTGGAAAAAAAACAGCAATATTAAAAAAAAACAAGAATAAATACTTTTAAAGGGATGGAGAGAAAGTCTTTCTGTATTTTCTATCAAGATTCGCGAGTATTTTTAACGGATTTTATATGCATTATTATTTAAACCGACGTTTTGAACATATAGTGTTCAAAACGTCGGTTTAAATAATAAAAATAATATAAATGCTATAGCATTTGTGATCACAGGTGGCTGAATAATCTATACTAATACCATAGACAGGAAAGATTTGTTTTTTGTTTGTGTGTTTGAATTGAATAGGCTACGAAAATACTAGACCGATTTGAATGAAATATTGTACGGATATTTTTTGAAACCCGAGAAGACATAGCATAGCTTTAAACGCAGAAATCCTATGGGAACGAGAGATGTACGAAGTGAAATCGGGAATCTCAGCTAGTCAAAGTCAAAACGTTTTTGGCCTCCTTCGAGGAGCTTTTAGAATATATAATTAACCATGTTTAATATCAGTCAAAAATGTTTTGTAATTAAATTTCGTAACATTTAAGAATACTCACTCTAAATCATCAGCGGGAAACCTGGCTTGTAACTCGTCCAATATAGGTTTGTAACACTGTTCCCTCTCCACCGCGCCCGCCGCACTCCAATCTCTCACTATGTTCTTTAACACTGATTGTACCTGAAATAAAAAGAATTTGTTGTAATTTTTTTGCATAGAACAACTCACTTAAGGGTTTTATAGTGTACCTTTATCTTTATAGTTAGTGACCTGACAAATAAATTCAATAAAAAACATAAGAGCATTTTTTTGTTTTTATTTTAACGGGAGCACTTTCCATATTAAATATACTTTTTATAGGATTTTCAATGCGGTTTATTATACATTATTATTAACCCGTGGTTTCGAACATTTTACAGCGAGCGTCGCGTGGTCACGGGTGACTGAGATGGCAGTTATCTTCATGAGTGTTTAAAAAATTGTGTGTCTACCTCCTCCTATCTTCAGGGAAATAAGTGAAAGAGGAGGAAATTTGATTGAATCACATTCCAATTTTCAATACTTTCTGATAAAATTCGCATTTGTGAATAGCGGGCCAAGCCTCCAGTATCTTAAAAGTATATAAAAAACTCACCTTTTCAACATCATGCTGCATTTTGTGTTGCTTCTGCGAGCTTATCTCACAATTATTATAATTACACCCAAACGATTCCGTGCCATTCGTCTCCGTATCGTTACTATGGTCGACGTTCTCGAACATTGTGTCTACATGCTTTATTATCAAGTGCACTACGTTATTATTTACGTCTAAACAGCTCTTAAACTTAGTGAGGTACGCCGCGTACTTCTCGAGGCGGTTCTGGTGCGTCTTTGGTAACATTGAGATGATCTTTTCTGACTTGTGTATCCTGTCTAGGCAGCATAATCTGTAAGAATAATTGAAATGAATTTTTTACATAGTATATGAAAACTTATAAATTTTGTTTAGCTTATAGGGTAATAAATAGCTCCCCTGACCGATTTCGGCCATGGTGGCCAATCTAAAGAGAGACTAGCCAGATTCGTAGAAGATATTATAGTGCACAAGTGTACATGCAAACACAGGTGCAAATGATAACAGATATAATAACTTACTAATAACTATAAATAAAAATCTAACTAAAACGGATACAAAAGACACTATTATTTTATTATAAAATATATTTTATCAGTGAATAGCATTTAGTAACTGCAATTAACTGCATTAACAATAATCCATTATGATAAAGGTATTTAGATAAGCTATAATAACATTTGTAAGGAAACTGCTACCTAACAACAAATTGCTATTAAATTACTTAAAAACAATCACAAAATAAACAATGAATGTATATATTATGTATATACATATATAATTTTTAGGGACATATAACACTACGGCATGTAGTCCGAAACTAAGAAAAACTATAGTAGCCTATGTGTAATTCTGATGTAAAAGTTATATAAGTGTAGGTTCATCCAAATTGGTTTAGTAGTGTTATTATATTTTAGTAGTCAATAGAATAGGATAATTCCTGGCTACCAAAATTAATTAAACCATCACACAAAAATCTTTTTACTAGTACCAAAAACAATTCAATCAAAAGTTTTACTACTAGTACCAAAAACAATTCAATCCAACTTTAGTTCTTGTATTTGGGGCAAAGATCATGCAATTTCTAGAAATATTCTGAGATGTCAACAAGATCAAATTATGTATAATACCTGATTAATGATGTTTGTTTAGATTATTTAATGTTATGCCTTTTTATCACATATGTGACTAATAAGAATGAGCATTTATTTTTCTGTTCTTTGTATTTCTAAGTTTAATAAGTGTATGTAAAATGGAAAATCATATTATTATTATTATTTTTCATTTATATTTTATCAATATAGACGAGATTGTATAAAATAAACAAATTAATTTTTAATTAATCACAACCTCAAAAAATAACTGCCATGTTTAGCTTTTTCTTGCTTAATATAAAACTATAAAAAACAAATTATTAAAAATCAAGTTTTAAACAACTTTAGAATAACATTGTATATTGTGAGTTAAAAAAAGTTACAATTTTTTAAGAAATATCCATACAATTAGTACATAATAAACATTATTACATCATAATACCCTTTACATATAACTAGAGACAATAAAATAACAACCCATTATGTTTTTAATGCTAATCACACAATATCTATGTTATGTACTTTATATATTTATCTGACAAACAATTATAACCTTGAAATAGGTGCTAAATGGAACTCTAACACAAGGACGTTAGGGTCAGAGTTCCGCACGTGTATAGGACGTAAACAAATCTCATTGTTACTACTAAATAGGTTAATTATATAGTACATACTCCGAAACAAAGGCTTGTTGCTATGTCGAATTTGGTGGCAAATTAAATAAGATACATGGATTTTTTTCGATATAATGCCAATTTAGCCTTTAAATACATACATGTGGTAATTTAAAACTTACTTGTAATATTTGAAAGCGTTAACAACAGCTTGAAAATGGGCGCGCTCTTTCGCTTCATCTATTTCATCAGCAGCCGGCAGGGAAGACATTTTTAAAGCAGTTAAAATAGATCTATTTATAAATTTAAATATCACAAAAATAGTACAACTAATATGTAACTAAAATAAGCGTATTTCACGATATAAATCAATACAGAACATTAGTTTTGTGTTATGATTTCGAACAACGTTCTGATAAATTCATAATCTTTTGTCATTTGACATTTAACAATTATTATGTCAATCGCTGTCAGAGAAACAATTTGAAGTTTGTCTATTTTTTTTTTAGTCACGCAGCAATGTTGCCAAAATAAATTTAATTTAGATATGTAAATATGCGAACGTCATTGATTGGGATAATAAATGAAACTAGAATTATTCTTTATTATCAGTAAAAAATATAAGCATAAACCATTTTATTATGTGGCACTTTATTAATATCGATTAATTAAATTATGAAAAGTAATTGTAAACAAAATGGTAAATGTCGCCATAAATCAAATAAATTGACAAATCTTTTTCAATGGTGGTGATGAAATGTGTTTGTCAACATTCTATCGATCTTGTTTTATTAATTAATTACATGAAATCTGTTTAACAATGTAAATCTATTCAAAATTTAATCGAAAAATTAAACAATTAATACATTTGTTACCATAAAGTTCTCGCCCTTTAATTTTTAGACGATTTGTTTAAGAAAACAACGCATTTATCTATTTTACTTAGATTTAAGGAATTTGTGTGAACTACCAGTGTTATAATGTATGAACTGTTATTATAAATATTTATTGTTCTAAGTGTATTAATTATAGTGCGTGCGCTGAGATTGTTATCGTAGAACCATACTTCAATTGCGGAAGAAAAATCAATAATGCAGTTCCGTTCCTACTTCTACGCCGCATTCTGTTAAAAAGAAATTCATTAAAACTTAATCAACAATAACGATGTGCCTGAAGAATACGTTTAGAATACCGAATTTATAAGAAAAAAATATGGAAGGTGTACTTTCTCAGAGAATATCACCACTTTTAAAGTGTATTATTTTATTCCTATTTATTTTCACGGCAAAAGTGTTAACGTCTCGTCCTCAAGAGTCCACAGAGTTAAGGAACAGTATACAACATGTGAAACCTTCACACTATGTGAGGACTTTCACCAAGTATCATCATAGAAGAACTACCCAATGGAATAACATGCATGAACCAGGTTACTGGCATGTATATGACCACCAAAAAGTAAAGAGGAGTGTTCCAAGTTCAAATGAGTTGAACACTTCAGAAAGAGATTTGAATCAGTTGGTATCTGACTCTGTCAGGAGTAACATCATTGGTGTAGCAGATAAAGCAGCTGTTAAGGAGGACATACCTAATGAGGTGAAGAAATATAAGCCAAGGATTGTAACTACTACTGGACCTACTGTATTAAAATCAAATAAAGTGTGTCTGTATAAGATTCATAATGTTGCTCTCAGTGTCACTCCTTCCTATGATGATGATAAAAATGCACAACTCATGGTTGAAAATGAAATGTTTGGTGAGTACATGTTTCTTTTATTTATAACAAATTATTTATTATGTAATATTTTTCGAGACTATTACTTAATATCTAATTGGTTATGCCTTCCATATTTAGCAATATCAGTACATTTGCTTGAAAGAAAACAATTATTTTTTTATGCATCAAACAGCATATTTTATAATACAATTTGTATTGTATTTAAATATATGCTTCACATTCAATACAAGGGCACTTATATCTGCCAGCTAACCTTGAATTCTAGAATTATATTACTTTCCTATTATAGTAAAAGGACAGACTCAGACATGCTAGATGCTAGTACTATCTATGAAATTGGTTTAGTTTTAATATACAGTATCAAAACAGATAGTAGCAAACCATTATGCAGCTCTCTTATGAAAAAAGTCAGTCTATCAATATTTATTGAATAAGTGAGGCAAAAAATATTTCACATTCTTTGCTGTTATGTGCAGTTGTTATGCCATATATGTACATGCAATTAAGTGATAGCAGATTTTATTCAGATTTATCTAAATATTCATCATTAAATAAGAAAACCTTAGAAATCATCAAAATTGGTCTAGGAGTCTAGTTGTTTAATATGTATGGTAATTAATAACATAAAATATGTATTAGGTATTGAATAGATACCATTCTATAAGTAAAATTATTCTGTATAATAATTTCCACACAAGATACAGAAGTTGTACAGAAAACCTTCACTTATTTGATACATCAGATACATTTTCTATTCAGGGTCAAATGACAAATGTGATGAAATTTGCAAAAATTAAACTTATACTTATGGATGGGTATAGTTTATGATTTGCATTGAAATTTTTCTAATAAGAAACAATATTTATTGGTGCAAAGATTATCGGTTGTAGCTGCGCTATGCTGTGTCTTGCTTAGTAATGATTTTGCTAAAATTTAATAAATTATGTTACTTCATAATTTAAGCGATTACCAATTAATAATTTATAATATTTATCAACATTGATGTAACAAATTTTGAAATTTCCTTAACCTTTGGACTTCACTATTAAGGATTATTTTATATTTACACAATTTTTTAGACTTATTTTTTCCTTTTCAATAATTTTTAAATAATTTTTTTTGTGAAGTTGTGATACATGTATACTTTTTCCTTTTCTTTATATATTTTTATTAATTAACACTTGATATCAGAAACGGGAACATTGTCGGAGACAACTCTACCCGATGGAGAAGTGGTGCAAGTGGAACAGTGTACAGACGAAAGGGCATTCTGCTATACCCTCTGGCATCAAGACAATGAAGGGAATATCACGGTTCTTGGACAGGGTATGTGTTAAACATAATAATTTAATTTACCTGTTTTGTTACATCATGTAGTTTAAATTTAAGATATTGCTTAAAAGTGGTAAAGGAACCCTTTGTATGTGTGTGATATGATTAGTAGGAATTGAATTAAAAATAATTAAAACGAAATATTATATGATTGCAAGATGAAGAAAAATAGATTTTTTAGATATAAAAGTATCACAAGTACAAAGGTACAAATTAAATTAATGCTTTTTGTGTCTCAAAACTTAAGCAGTTTGGGACTGTCCCAAGGTGAATACATTTTAAAAAATCTACCAAACATTGTAACTTATAAATTACAAAACTGCTGATTTTTCGTCTTTACCGTCTTTGAGCCATCCATACATACAATATTTAATTGACTTCACAGGTTGTTGGCGTTCTTCGCACGGCAGCAACAATTGTGACAAGTGCACCCGCGTTACAGCGCGCCTGCCCGGCAGCAAGTTCTGCTGCTGCACCAAGAGTTACTGCAATGCTGATTTTAGTGAGTTTTACTTGAGTTTGATCTCACTCGGCAACAAGTTCTGCTGCTGCACCAAGAGTTACTGCAATGCTGATTTTAGTGAGTTTTACTTGAGTTTGATCTCACTCGGCAGCAAGTTCTGCTGCTGCACCAAGAGTTACTGCAATGCTGATTTATTGAGTTTTACTTGAGTTTCATCTCACTCGGCAGCAAGTTCTGTTGCTGCACCAAGAGTTACTGCAACGCTGACTTTAGTGAGTTTTACTTGAGTTTGAATTAATTTTGCAATAAGTTCTGCTGCTGCACCAAGAGTTACTGCAATAGATTTTAGCGAGAAAAATCTAGTATAATTATACAATTTTATTGTTATAATAAAAATTATTAATTTTTATTTCCTACTTGATCTTTAACAAATGTAAATTTCCCTTATGACGACTGATACACACAGGTAAAAATTTTATGGTTGTAATCATCACTATTTATAATTTTCTAAGAGACTTGTAGTTATCACAACTAGTCCAAACTACAAATGAATAAGGAGAGATAAAAATAATCAAAATTTATTCGACTCCAACATTAAACAACAGCCTTTTCAAATAAGCCATTACTAATGTAGGTATTTTTTATAGGATACATAAACCTAAGAGTTGTATTTTCTATAGAAAGAAAATACCAATCAACTTTGAAAAAGGAATTTAATTTATATTATGCCTTACAGCATCAATTCGCGAAGAAACGGTGACAATTAAAGCGGAATCGACCATGGAGAGCGCGGCAACACATCCGAACTATTCTAGCGCGGTCGCAGCCGCCATTTTGGCGCTGGTCGCCATTTTATTGATGGCGATCGTGTTTAGAAAGGTGTATTGTAATAGGATTGAATTGGACAAGGATGAGATGAGCGATGGCGTGGATTTGGAGAAAGGTTAGCACATTTTTATATTATTTTTGTGGTTTGGAAGAAATAGGGACAATAAATGCGCACGGCGGCCATCTTACCGCTGGTCGCCATTTTGTTGATGGCAATCATGTCTAGGAAGGCGTATAATGTATGATGATGTGGCGTGGATTTGGAGAAAATATTAGTATATTTTTTTAAAATGGTTCACACAAAGTTATAGTTAAAATAAAAGCGCGGCGGCCATCTTGTGCTGGTCGCCTTTTACTGTAACTGCATATAAATAAAGTACACATAAAAATATTCCATCAAATTGTATTAAATACTTGTATAATATTTTCAGGTGATGTAATGGGTAGTGGACCGGACGCACTAGCAACTGGATTGCTTTGTGTAGACAATTTAACACTAATTGAACACATTGGTAAGTTTTTCACTCATTTTAACATATATATTTACATCCAGACAAACTTATACAATTTATGATAATTTTTGTACACAAACCTTCTACACTTTTTGCTTGTGTTACATCTGATGTTTTAGAAGAGCTAACGTCTTAAAAATTAATTTGTCTAAAGTATAAAATTATTCCTAACTAGCTGATCCACCCGGCTTCGCTCCCGTAGCATAATGTAGCTTTCGAATGGTGAAAGAAATTTTAAAATCGGTTCAGTAATTTTTGAGCTTATTCATTAGAAACAAACAAAGGTCCTTTGGTTGTAGGTGAGCATTAAATAAAAGACTGAAATATCAGTAAGTAGGCACACAGCTCAACGGGTACGTCCGCACGCCACAGTTGACAGGTGTGAAGTGTCAGAAGTGACACTAGCGCCCCACTGGTCTGTGTGCTAACATATATTATTATTATAAACCCTGAACACCACACTCATATTTTAGGATGTGGCCTTGAAAGCCCAGTTTAAAAATTCACCGTGTATAATAATAATTAACTAATTTTTTTCATCGTCAGGTCAAGGTAAATTTGGCTCTGTCTGGCGAGGCAGTCTAGGTTCGACTCCCGTCGCTGTCAAATTGTACACGAATCCGAGCGCTTGGCACAAGGAAGCGGCCGTGTACGCCATACCGCATCTAGCGCATCCGAACATTTTGAGATATTATGGTATGTGTGAACATTTTTATTTACATTAATCAAAGGAAAAATGTATAATTCTTGTTAATTTGTAATTTTCATCCATTATCGTTGTTAATAAAACGAAACCTTCTTATTTTTTTTATTTATTATAAAGAAAAAGATTATACTTGATTACATCTGGTGAAAACATAAACTCATTCGAATTCTACCATACACCAGTGCCATTGACATTGAAGAAGAAAAGAAACAAAGTAACAAAAGATTAACTTAATTAAATTAACGATAGCCAATGAAAATTTCACATTTTAATTAACAATAATTGAATTTTCACTTTGAATTTACTTTGAATTTTAAAATATTTTCCTTGCAAAAATTTAATTAACTTAACGTAAAATAAAGGAAATATTGAAATCCTCGTTCATTAAAAAAAATAATCAGTGCTTTTGAATTTTTATTTGGTAACATTACCTGTCTCTCCCTAAAAAAAAGGGACAATTCTTGTTATAAAAATGGTCCTTCGAGCTGGATATTTTATTCTTGTTTCGAAAATTAAACAGTACTATTTATTTCAATGAAATGTGCCAATCCACAGGCAGTGACAGTCGTCCGTCATTAACTGACGGTGGGGGGCGGTCCCATCTTCTTGTGTTGGAGCTTTGCCCCATGTCCCTTCGCGAGAGGCTCATACAAGCACCGGTTACTTGGTTGGAGTTTGCGACATTGGCCCACGGGTTGGCCTCGGCGTTGGCGCATTTGCATACACCATGTGAGTATTGACATTAATAATTTTATTGTGTATTATTGTGGAGTTAAATAAATAACTTTGTCTTTGTCTTTTGTCCTTAATTTTATATTTGTATAAAAGTTAATATTTGCAAATACATTTGATGATACATGTGAAAATTCTTTGTATAAGAAATGTAACCATAATTTTTAATGGTAAATTTTAATCCCTAAACGTTTAATGTAATAGTGTAAAATTTTAGGTATCAAATTCAACATTGAACAGAGCCGAATTTATCTATATATCTAGTAAATCTTTATTTATGAATTATTTACACTTTTTCTTTTATATTTTAAAAGTACCAATTAATTATTTACATATTTATTTCAGCTGGAAGCAAACCCTGTATAGTCCACCGTGATGTCAACAGTGGGAATGTCCTCGTGGCCAGTGATGGGACGGCGAGGTTGGCTGATTTGGGACTGGCCCAGCCGTTGACCCCACGCAGGGACAATACTGCACCTAGTAGGATTACTGAGGTAGGTGTTTCTGGAAATTATGGTATAAATAAATATAACAAGAAAGTACACAATCTTTATAACTATAGCTATTATTATTAAAATTCTAACTACCGTCTATCGTTACCATTGCCCACATAATTGCCCACGTACCCCATGCTGCTCCCTACAATCAATGAATGAATTTAAGTAAAATTTTAACCTTGAAGGTCCATTTAAAAAATTCACCCTTTATATTTTTACATGTACAATGCGTATTGTAATGTTATAATTTTATATTCTGTTACTATACTCTAATTAAATACATACATAAAAAAGATTTTTTGTTATTTAAAATATGCTATTTCTCGTCTCCAGGCCGGAACTTTACGCTACCTTTCCCCCGAAGCCCTCGAAGGCGCCTTGGACCTGAGCGGGGCCCGCTGCGCACTGTGCGCCGTGGACGTGTTCGCGCTCGGGCTGGTGCTGTGGGAGCTGCTGTGGCGCTGCGGGGCCGCCGCCGGGCCCTACGCGCCGCCCTACCACACGCACGGCCTGCCCGCCAGGCCCACGCTGGCGCAGATGCAGGTGAGCTGCAGCGTGCACGTGTCGCGCTCGGGCTGGTGCTGTGGGAGCTGCTGTGGCGCTGCGGGGCCGCCGCCGGGCCCTACGCGCCGCCCTACCACACGCACGGCCTGCCCGCCAGGCCCACGCTGGCGCAGATGCAGGTACCGTACGTGTGTCGCCACCCCATTTCTACCCGTGGGAGGTGTAAAAGGTGACAGAGGGTAATTCTGCAGCTGCTGATGTCTGGGCGGGCCCAGCTCACACTGGTGTTATTTTCACCCCCCATTAGAAGTTTTTGTTATTCTTGTCTTTCATTGTTCTACATACTACAAATCCACCTCTTCTTATACCTTCTCCTCCTGCTCCCCCCC
>LQNK01002029.1:17470-29812 GCA_001586405.1 Phoebis sennae
GCAAATAATATCTTCTGCATGTTGGTTAGTCTTTGTTGTGATTAGCCGCCATGATCGTAATCTACTTTCGAGATCAAGAGAAGGCTACATTTATCAATAAAAAGTGCTTCAAATAACACATAAAATATTAAATTTAATATACCTACGCGCATTGATGATATGTTTCGATGGATCACTTTGAACCCTCATATCTTTTTTATTTGTTAACCGATTTGAATGAAATAAACACTAAAACCTCCGGGGGGCTAGCCGTAATACATAATCGAAAACTGTATTTAAATCGGTTAAGCCGTTTCGAAGTTCACTGCGTACAAACGCCCGACAAACAGACAAACAGACAAACCGACAAACAGACAAACAGACAAAAATTCTAAAAATCATTGTTTTGAGTTTAGAATCATAAATGAAACACGGAACACACTTTTTTTCTTGAAAATATTAAATGTACAGACACGGCTAGTCTACGATTTTATTATATGTATAGATTGATGCAAACATGGAATGTTTACATTGAACATTTATGTTTCTCGTATTTTATTGAAGTTATTGAAAAATACAAAATGCTATAAGATATAAATCATTGGAAAAACAATATTTTAATAGTACTAACATAATAACATGATTTATCAGCTCTGGGTGTGTACAATATGCAAATTGTCGACATAGAGAGATGAAATGAGAAGGTACGTAGCCATAGCAAGAACAAATATGATTAAAATTTATGTGAAGTAATCATTTATATGATTGATAGCTTAATCTTAAAAAAAGTTCCAAAGATCTAAACGTGCACATGTAAAGTAGGATGTCTAAGCGTAGCATCAGAAGGCTTGATTTATATCTTTATATAGTTTAAGTGTCTTACGCCTAGCACTATACTATATCCTTACGTAGTAGCTTTAAGTAAGCGTGCTACATGTAGCACTAGTACTATAGTACTCTACGCATATTTTACGTAGCACCGATTGTCTAAGCGTAGCATTGGCTGACTATGCATAACACAGAGAATATTAAAAATGTAATAAAAAATTATTTATTTCAAAAGAGATTGAATGATTGATTTTCTAATCAACAACAATTGTTGTTATATACTATTAAATAAAATATAATATATTTCAAAAGAGATTGAATAATTGATTTTCTAATCAACAACAATTGTTGTTATACACTGGCTCGATTTTTAACAAAGGCGAAAGCGCTAAATTTATTCTATATTACTAAAAAATAAACAACCTAGAAATTTCTATTTAATATTAGGCGACGCTAACTACAATACGATATTGACTAAAATACAAATAGATTTTTTATAAATACATAAAAAATAGGAAATGAAAAAGCATCTTATTCCATAAGTTACTGTTTCATAAGCATCCCACAGAGTTATAAATAAGCCGTACAAGGACATAAACCGTTTAATTAAAGTGAGTCGCTACAACACCGCAACCAGAATAGTAACATTTCACGACAAAGAGAGGAATTTGCTTGGTATATTACTTTTCTTATATCTAGAGGATATTTTACAGTTTCATAAAAAACATATTTACTGATCTCTTTCGGTTGATCCCATTAATGATAAAGTTAAATGTCATTGCAAAATATGTTTCTTTTCTAACAGTTTTAGTGTCCGTTAAATAAAAACGAAACATTTGAAAAGTTATTAGATATATTATGCAAAAATATATATTATACATTTTAATGCTTTAAATTTACAGTGTTTTACTTTGAAGTTACACGGAGCAACCAAATTTGCGAAGTGTGTAGTTCTAAAGATTTTTCTTATCTTAACCTCCAATGCATAGTTATGTTATGTGCAATCAACTATAAAGAAAATGTATCAAAACCAAAGCTCTTGCCGTTCTTTTTCTTTATTGGCTTCGGCTAGCAAGGGGGCCGTTCGTCATGCTGCTTCGGACCTAAGAATCCCTTTGTATTGTGGAGCACGTATTCAATCAAAGGATTGCTGTGGGCATCACTAACTCTTATTTATTTCGCACTTTTATTATGAAATGCACTTTGCAAATAATTGCTGTGTGCACTTGAGATTTTATAACTGATACTATTCGAGTTGTATAAAAAGATTCTTTTTAATTTTTCCTTATCCTTTTTTATATTGCAGTACGGAAAACAAAGATGTATAATTTGAAAATTTCATGCATTCTAACTCTGCCTCGATTGATACTATAGGGTTACGTACAGACGTCAATCACACAGACTCAATCTCCCAAAGGAACGAAGGAAAGGAATTTTAACATATACGGTGAAAGAACATTGAAATGAGTTCAACAGCTAGTTATTCTATATGATAAATGTATGCCATGAAAAAGCAATTGATGATTCGAGTATCGTCCTCGTCCTCACGCAAAATATGCGCTTGACGTCGATTTGAGGAAAATCTACTCGCAACTATTATGAATACATTTGTAAATCAAATCATTTCTAAATTGAAGGCAAACGAAGCATGCTGTTTTCGAAGACCAAACACCACACTGTTAAAAATGCACGTAATTTTCCTTACCAATGAAACGCGAACAATAGTCGAACTTGTAATATCCGTAGTAGGTTATTCATCGAGCTTACCTGCATGAAACTCGGCTCGCTTTTGAATATGTTGCAAAATAATTCACTGTTTAACTAGCTGACGAGGTACGTAATTGGATAATATGCTATGCTGATGTTCCAGCCAACTGATGAATATTATTATGTTATAGAGTCCCGCGGTTTCTCGCGCGTGAATAACTCACATTGTGGTAATGAAACTGTTGTATTGATTCATTACGTCAATATTCTAGCCGTTTACTTATGTAGTTGAAAGTATATTTTTAACATAAGTCAATAAGTTTAGAATAAGCCTTAGAAAAGTTAAACCTTGAAAGGTATAACCACAGTATAACTATTCTAAAATAACTAAGATATTTTTTCTTGTTTCAATTTCTAATATAAGAATTATAACTTTAAGAATTAAGAAGGTTTTCAAAGAAAAGCAATCGAGACTCTTAATGCTAAAGCCCGACTTGTTATTTTAACACTACTTAACTTTAAGATCCCTTCGTATTCTCATGAAAATGTCTAAGACAATTGTATGAAATTAGAAGACGAATGTGATTGAAATTCAGAAACAGTCCTAAGCTAATAATGGGATGAGATACGCAATTAATTTCTACCCGCCAAAACAATCGCTATTGTGGTGGAAACTTCATAATCTACAATATAATTACTTCTCTCATTAGTCTGTCTCTCAATTCTATTCGAATGCGTATTCAGTGTCACTACTGTAAGTAAATATATTTATTACTAGCTGATCCGCGCGGCTTCGCTCCCATAGCATAATGTTATATATACCAGTATATATATATAGTCTATAAAGTAGAGCCTATGTTACTCGGAGCTTTCGAATGGTGAAAGAATTTTTAAAATCGGTCCAGTAGTTTTTAAGCCTATTCATCACAAGCAAACAAACAAACAAACAAATAAGTAAACAAAGTTTTCCTCTTTATAATATTAGTGTAGATACTTTTACTCGTGCTTTCGCTGGTTAAATGCGTCTGGTAAAAATGGTGTCTTTAGATTAATAAAAGTATGACCTTCTCCAGCCTACAGTCTACGGTCTACGTATCAAAATGCAATCGGTAGTTGCGGCATGATTGACACACAAACATCCAAACTTTCATATTTAGAATTTTAGTAGGCGTAGGATATTGTATTGAATGGACTACAATATTCGATCCTGAATGTCTTGAGAGGTTCAGTATTGCACCGGCCAATACGTGACTTTTGTTAACGAAGCCTCGCCTGACCCTTAGAAAAGGCATTTCCTTTCAACGAACGTGTCCTCTGAAGTTATTTTATAAAAAGTATGAATGTTATCTATTACAATTTATGTTTTTATAAGATAATAATAATAGCAATGCGTTTAAGATTTGCTATCAATACATCATCGATGACATCTCTAATGAAACGTATGATATATTTTTAGGAAAGTTTAAATGTAATAAAACAAAATACAGGATACTGTATAGTAATTGCGTCCTTTCACAACATTATGATTTTTTTTAATTTTTATTACACCATACAATTCTAATTTTTCTTGTCAAGTGTGGTAACCGATATTTCGTCAATCTATCTACCTAAGTAAAATATTTTGAATACATTGGTGGGCACTGTCAGCTGTGTGGCACTGACGAACCAATTTTAATTTTAAAAACAAACTGGTATTTTAAGTTTTCATGTAAGTGATCTTATCTTTTTTGAGAATAAAGTTCTTTAAACATACATATATCTTCCCATACTACATCCAACCTGTTTTTGTACGCACACTTCCTATTAAATCATCCTTATAGATCTATGTATCATAAACTCTCTCGAGGTAGCATCATTTCAATATTTCAGTGACGGTGCTCGTGGGCGAATGTTGCCATTAAAGAGTTTTACTCGCATCGAGCATTAGGAAATTGCCTGTTACTGCCAAATGCGAGTTTGACATGAGGAATATGTTTAACATACATACCTCACCCGTTTGATGTACTTGTGAAGTTTTTAGGTTATGGTACTATTTATATCCAATGGCTAAGTAGCTATGCCTCGTCTGATTTTCTTAAGAAGTTGGGGCCCGTGGATGCACCCTTTTATGTGACTGATCGCGATCGTTACTTCACTTTAGGAAATGTCTCTGTCTCCTGTCGCTCTGTCTCCTGTCACGCTTCGAATTGATGTGTATTGTGTAAAGTCAAGTTACGGATGTGGTCTACTGTCGCATTTGTGGCGCGAACGTGCCTTAACACGTTCACTGCTGCACTATTTTTTTAGATAGACTTTCAGCCAGTGCGGAGGAGGTCGTTTAAGCCCAACTTTAACCTATTTTCCAGTTCATTTGTGTCCTTATTGACCTAAAAATGCCTCTAGAGAACAACTGCTATATAGTTCAAAAATTATTATATTAGATTAATATTTTACTGATATAATTGAAGATATGTATATGTGGATGTTAAATGTGGCTTCGCCCGCGAGTTGGGCATTTTGGTACAGAATATAATTACGAAAATGAATTATGACATCGATTGTGCCTCATACTGCAATTAAATAAGGTTTATATTGCATCATGACTCGTGATGGGCATTAGAGATAATTGTAGTTTATAGTTTGTACTTAAAGACAACGTCCTAATTTATATACTATTTTATATACTGCATCTGCATTATATATTAGTATGTTACCCAGATTTCGTGGGAGAAGGAAACTTAATCTTTTGAAGGCTTGAACATCATACAACGAAAAATAACAACTATGTCATGCTATTTCTTATTTATTTAAGCTGTATTGTACTAGAGGCAAAAAACTGCAGTTTCAAATGGTGTACTATTTTTCTAGACTGAATGTAGAAACAATGTAAAAAAATATTCAGTCTTTTGTTTGTGAATATTTTGCGCAAATATAACTTTGGGAACATGGGTTATATTAGATGAAAAATAATTTAATCAAATTATGTATAGTCTTATTATATCGTTAATAGAAAAACTATTAAATGTATACCGTTTTCCGTACTTCCTTACTTACTTACTTCAATGTTATAAATGCGAAAGTAACTCTGTCTGTTTGTCTCTTCTTCACGCCAAAAGGGCTGAACCGATTTGGACGACAGTTTGGACGGAGATTGTTTGAAACCCGAAAAGGACGTAGTATAACGAGAACGGGAGACATACGCGTGAGAAACCACGACGCACAGCTAGTACATTAAAAACATCTTATTTTGTAACCACGTTTGAAAGGTTCGAAAAAATTATTTCTAAAAAAGGACAACCATTATCTAGAGATAAGTTCAGTATTATTTTAAAAATGTAGCTTATAAGTCTAGGCATATTAATTAATTCACAAGCCTCTATTTATATAATCCATTCACTCCACAAAACTTTGTAGTTAATATTCCCTACTAACAGTAAAGTTTATGAAGGGTCTAAGCGAGTTGTCTTAACACAGATTTTATAAAATCTTAACATACAATAAACAAATAAAGAGCGAAACTAAACTTTTTAAAGCATTTAGACAAGTTTTCCGTTGATGTGGCTTTACAGGCTAAATATATCATCATTAAATCTTATCAGTCCTGCGCACTTGCGTCTTTTAATTTTAAACTTATATTCGAGGGCTTATACAATAAAATTTTGATATGTCACCTGAATAGAAATTACTCTTTATACTGTAATTAGAAAATTCTACTCAAATAAAACATTCCTTTATTTACTATAAAGCGATTTACACGAATTTTCTTAACATACGTTTTTTATAAAACGTAATAAGATAATATAATATATAGTCATGCAAAAGCCAAAAAAAGCATATTAATTGATAAAAACTAACGTAATCCATTGCAATCAAAATAGGTTGTGCTTAATATTTCGCACTAGCAGCGAACACTAAAGTTTATGAACGATATTCCGGTGAAGAGCCTTTACGGGCTAAAGAGTAAAGACATCACTTGAATCTTACCTTTGACCGATGCGCACTGGCTTCTCGTAATTTTTCACCTTGATATATGAGTGCTCAGCGAGTTGATTTTGTTTGCTTTCCCGAGGAGGATATATATTTTATTATTTTAGCCTCTATCCAATTTTTATATATTATGCAAATTGATAAATGAACAGTAACGTTTCTTAAAATTAGACAAAAAACACTGCAAATTATTCTGAGTTGTTGGAAAAATTGCAGACTATCTATCAGTTTATATTATCTTTCTTCGGCTCGTTTGTAACGTGTATTGTTTTAAACAGATAAAGTTCATCATATAATTCATACAATACGATAGGCTAAACTGAGTAGGATTCATAACTCTCTTAGAGTATCAATACGAATCAAATTCCCTCTGTTCTGTATTGTTTGTAATTGTTTCACAAACGAATGATTTAAAAATAGAGCTTGATAGAATAGTAAGTCTAGAAAAAGGTCTTTATACAGTGCAATGCTAACGAATGCACAAAACTGATCGAATACTTAACACACTTTGACGAGGTTTAGGTGAAACGCAGCAAACTGTAAAGACAACACGGCCGAGGGGGCCCTTTGACATGAACTTATCTGGGAAGTGGAGGTGCGTCCGGAGTGCTTTCTGTGGAACTTTCCGTGGAAAGGTTACACTTGAGACGTACTGCCGGTGGACTATGGTTTAAGAAAGGAAAGTGATGTACAAACACTGTTATCTTGAGCACAACTCTGAGTTATCTTTAGATTTGAATTGAAAAACCGTCATTCTACAAAGGACTAAGACGGAAAAAACGAACATTAATATTCTAACTCTTCACCTTCTCTCGAGAAACGAATCTGATATCCTTCGATTTGTCGCCAAAAATGTTATTAGTAAACCATGACGCAGTTAAAATAAATATCATAAACACCTATTCCAATAACAACTTCCAACAAAATAAGATAAAATAAAAAATATTTGACAAGTATATGCAATTTTAAATCATATAGGTTTAAGGAAACACAGCGTAAAAGTATAAAATTAAATTGTATCTTCTACTTGTTTTATTCCTTTTCGACTATGAAGTGATTGTCAAAAGAGTAGATTCGTATAAATACATAAAAATTATACATATAATGACATTCAATATTAAAAATGACGATAATTTCTCCCTTTAAGTAATTAATATTAATATTGTATGCCTACAAAAAACATCAAGCATTACAATTGAGGATATAACCAAATAAATTTAACCAATAATTTCCTCCGTTTTTTCATTGTTCCCAATCAGAAAAAGCAATTCGAAATTTCAGCAATTCGCTTGACTGACTGCGTTAGGGGCAGACGTAGCAATCGATGGACGAACCAATCATTCCAATCAATTTTTCAATCATTTAGAACTGACTCTTCATATCCCGTGTATGGATTTGAGCAATTTGCAATGGTTGTCAAAAACATTTATTTTGGTAAATGTATACTAACGAGGACGATTATTCATCACTACATAGATTTAAATAATGACATGTTATTTGCATACGAATGTCTGTGGAAAAATGCGACTATCAAGGACTATTATAATAGGCTTAGCCAAATACAACAATGAAGAAACTTACTGTTATACACATATACACCTTTATTTCAAACTCCGTCATCGTACCTTATTCAGATCTATCACAAGTGTAACGGGTGCAACGGGTGCCTCTAGGGCCTTATATCGAGATTGGGAACAATGATGTCCAGAGAATCTAGTACATAATTTTTATATATATTATATTATTTTTCTCTAAAACAACATGAAAATAACGCCGTAAATCGCCTAATTTTTTTAAATTGCTTTTTTCTTTTATTTCCACTTTCAAAAATGTAAGTTGCAGTGTACTTCCAATAGAAACATTGCTTGAATTAAATATAATCTTTGTTTATTACGCATACATAAATAAATGTGAGATTAATATTTCTATATTTGATTTACAATTGTCTCAATAAGCCGTCAGACGTTTGACTTCATTGTTTACGCCCAAAGTAACTCCTTGGAACGTAATCGTGGAACATTAATAAAGTCGACTTCAAATTACTTTTACGTGCCATAAAGCTACAGGCGTAACAATATTATCTTTGATGTAACGTTATTTCTTATCCATATTTGATTTTCATTTCAATCATTTATGATAGACAGGGAAGTGGAAATAATACAATACCGTTTTAACACCTGTGAGATTTTTATACAAATTTGTTTTTTAGAATTAATTATTAGTTACAAATGGTTACATTCCATAGTTAAATATTTAGCTTCTGTACTAACATTTGTGAACTACAGGTAGCAAAAATGAGTATTAGTACTAGTATAGTATTATATTATCTGTGGTATTAGTGTCTTTTTCCAAAGCACAGACCACTAAAAGTAACCGACCATACATGCTATGATGCTTTGACAAAAGACCTTTGACATTGACAAATTCCGTTAGGAGTTGGTGCACAAGAGTGACAAAATCAAAAGAAAAGAAGAGGAATATTTGTGTCACCATATTTCTTTTCATAAATTGCCTAGGCCTACTAACGCAGAATCTTAATACCTTTATCTTCTGGAAAGACACAATAATATATCTAGATCAGTCTACTTAATATTAAATTAAAACTGGAGATTTAAGAAAAAAAAATTATGAGCATATATATTCAAAATTACAACTTATAACTTCTGTCCCGAGAGACATTAAGTATAACATTTCTTTCCGTCAATACAATCCCGGGAGGTGAGTATCGTTTCGGACAGTGACGAATGATCCTGCTTGATCATTTCACGATTAATTGAATCCACGACCAGGTGACGGACACGTGGCGTTTCATCAATAATTAATATGCATTTATAGGACGACATAGTAGTATAACGAAGCTATATTCAAAGATTGGTGGGCAAAATTATTATTCTTATTTAAATAATTAAAGAATTATTTTTCATACATTATAAAAATAAGTGCAAAGGTTTTTTAAAAAATACAACATAGATTAAATTTTTTGTTATTGAGAGTCTTAAATATTTTTTAATCGTTAAATTCAGATAGCTAACAGAACGTGTATTTGCAAAGCAAAATGATGAAATTCGAACAAAAAGAGATATTATTTGTTCTAATTTCATTATTAGAATGGTTCTATTAATAATTTACAATCGACCGCAATCTACCGTAGCATGTTAGCCGTTACAAATCTCAATTGTCTGCTCGTAGCCGAACTACGCTACGAGAGCTACGAGCTACGGTATATTGTAGTTAGGAGCTACGACCAAAGCTTTGTGCACTTTTTGTTTTACGGTTTTTCAACGTTTGCATGTTATGTATGTAATTGGGTGTGTTTTGTACTCTGAAATATGCGAAACAAAATTGGGATGTACTTTTTACTTTTATGGTAAAGACTTTTTTGACAAAATTGGAATACAATCTATCATAGCATCAAAATTAGATGATGCATATACTTCACTTTTCATATCTACGCACATAGAATAAGAATAAAATTAATTTCATCATAACACATGCATATAATGATATATACAATTACAGGTTCACTTGCTACCACACTAAGATCTCCTGTGATGTGTGAGCAAGTTTCTTCCAAACATTGATAAAATATTTAAATTATATTTCAGTACATTACATAATTACTATTATATATTTAAAGAATCAGACGGATGATATTTGCACGTGGAATGTTCCGATGTAGCCCAAGATATCATGTCAGTAAACGATCTTAATGTGTATGCTATTCGAGGTCGTTTTGTAAGGAGTTTGACTTCCGTACCTATTTATTTTTTACAAATCTTAATTGTTTCCTCGTAGCCGAACTACGCGAGAGCTACGAGCAACGGTATATTGTAGTTAGGAGCTACGACTAAAGCTTTGTGCACTTTTTGTGTCACTGTTTTTCAACGCTGTGTGCATGTTGTGTGTAATTGGGTGTGTTTTTTGTACGCCGAAATGTGTGAAAATTGTTATTTAGTTTTTGAGTATGGAGAAAAATATAACTACAATTTATAATTTGCAATAGTACAATTCAATTTGCAATAGTAAAATACACGTGTTTATTTTTCTAGGGAAAAAATTAACATTAAAATGTACAAAAATATTTCATTAAAATTAACAATAGTATCTGGAAAATTAATTTAATATTAAATTCAGGGGAGTTATGAAAAGTCCATATTGAGCCACGTTTTGGTTGTTTAGGACTTTTAACTCGTTTATTAGAAAGCTGTTAACTTAAAAAATTTACTCTCGTGTAATACTTTAATATAACTTAAGTCTTTGTTTTATTATTATTATTTTATTATACTAAAAAATGTTTAAAGAAATTTGAAACTAAAGTTTCCTTGTCTAACAAGTATTGGTTTCTCAATAGGTCCGTCGTAACCAAAATTCAGTATGCATTTTTATAAACTAAATGGATTCGAAGGATTTGAAATAAAACACTACTTAAAAAAGGACGGTTCATGAGGAAGGATTAAAGCTATCTACTACTCTTAGTTATCCTAAAGTTATTCGTAAATTAAGCCGAAAGAAAACAAGCTGCGACGCGCGTGAAGCAACGTTGTACGGCTAGTCCTTAGTATATGTAGCTCTATATGTTATACTTCGTGTAAACATCAATATTAGGAAACCATAACTAATTATGATGTAACGTATAATGTTAACACGAGTGAAACCCCCTCGGAGCTCGTCAAAGATATCGCGTAACATGGAGCTAAGATTGATTGGTTCACTTTCACAACGCCTTCTTAATTATAGCGTATTTGTTTCATTTTAATTACATTGTTTTTTGAAGACTAAAAGCCGCTCACAACATGACGATAATCACCTTTTTTCTAATGGTTAAATAATATTTTATAAATGGGGCCAGTAGTTTCGGAGCTTATTTAATGCAAATTTAGAAATATAATAACAATATTTTTTCTAACGTAAAATATTAGTACAAATATGTTTTCATTTCATTAAATAAGAACATATTTTGAAGGACCAAGGAGTCATTATTTGTGAGTTGCAAGTACATATATGTATATGTATGAGTAGGAAGATATTATATGATTAAGCTTTTGTAAGAACTGATATTGTACTTCCATTCTTCGCCCACCACCATATACTTTACACTCCATAGGAACTAGCTGATTCAATTATCTATAATGCTATGTTCGTACTGTTTTTACTTACTTATTTAATTAATAAATTATTAATATCATGTAATTGATAAAATTTGCATGTCATTTTTAATCGAAACAATCGGAATTTTACCCACAAATTGCAAACATGTTTTACAAAAAAAAAATCTATTTTACATGAATATTTTTGTTAGCTTTTATTTAACATAACAAAGTTTTGACCCCGTTTTCCCAACGGATTAAGCCGCACTCACAATTTGTATTTATTTTACGAAAAAGTTCAAAATCCTGATCCGGTTGCGGAAAAAATGCGCTCGGACTATGCTAGATAGTAAGTAGTAGTGATTTAGAAATATTGGAGTTCATAAAGGAAGATCAGAAACGAATTATTATTTGATCGATTGTAATTATCTATTACTGTATCGAATATCCATTTGCTAGTTTTTCTATTAAGTTCATTTAATAATTTTTATATATTTTTTTATTTACTTATGAGCATCCTATAATAATATTGATTAGGGATGAAACGGATAGTGGTTTGGCCGGATACAGGATATCGGATATCCGGCTAGCTACACGGCCGGATAACCGGATATCCGGTGGCCGGATATTCGGACGCTTATCGCGTTACAACTTAATTTGAATATATGCGCGCGCGACAATTTCTGCCATTATTCATATACAAATGATAATTTGTGGCAAAAAATAGAACCGACTTCATCACTCTAAAAAGTAGAAATTAATCTTTATTTTTGTT
>LQNK01002029.1:39932-61214 GCA_001586405.1 Phoebis sennae
TGTTTATTTACTATCTGTTTTTGTATAATTGGAATTTGCATGTTAATGTCAAAGTATAAATAGTGATATAAATGGAAGGCACAGTTCCATTTATATCACTATTTACACTCCTGAAAAACAGTTTATTATCTCAGGAACCTGGGCGAAATGATTTATCTTTTTTAATTGGGAAGCAGTCGCCCTCTGTAGAGAACAGTGGTGTCTTTTGTCGGAGGCCAAGATCAACTTTGAGGTCATCGCGCCAGCTAGTAAGTAAGTATAAATTTCTAGATCTATACTATGTACTAACTCTGTGCTTCACTTCGTTCCCGTATCGTAATGACTACAGCGAGTGCGACTGAGTGATGAGTTCACATTTTTTAAAGAAAAGTTCTTAATAATTTTTGTAAGTGTGTTTCAGTGCATAAGTCGTTGGAATAACCTCCAAAATGAATAATTTTAGTAAGACTTATGTTAACCTCACCGATCCTCGGCTTATATTACCATCGATGAGTCACTTGTGCAGGAGATATTATAGTGCATAAGCTTGTGTGCAGTCCTAGGTGCTCTCATAATCTGATGTGATGAGAATCTAACACGAACGGAGTGAAATCAGTACATAACTACGAATAGAATAATACGTATGCTAACACAAAATAAAATAATTCTATTTGCTTTTGCACTAAAGCTAATTTTAATATTTACTAGATTGGCAAAACTCGATAAATAGACAATTAATCATTTACTAGCTGGTGGCTTCGCTCGTGTGAAATTCAGTGCCTAGATCAACAAAAAGTACCCTAATCCAGCTAATTTTTTATCTGTATATGAAATTTCATCAAAATCCGTTTAGTAGTCGTGGCGTGATTGACATACAAACATACAAACATCTGAATATCTGAACATCCAAACATCTAAAGATCCAACTTTTCACATTTTTAATATTAATAGGATCGTATAATTTATTGTAGTTGAGACGGTTTATACTCATTGTTTTAAACTTGGTAAAGACTAACCCCCTGATGAAGGACCTCCGACATGGTCTGAAACTGTCGGTCTTAACTACAATAAATTAATAATTTCCTTTCAGTAGACTTTATCCTTCGGTGGCAAATTAATATGTAAAAAAAGAACTTGTGAAAAAAGCTATTTAAAAAATAATTGCGACTTATTGTCATAGAGTATTCATAATCGTATTTATTATTCGTAGAATGGAAGTATTGGTTACGAAGACGGTATCTGAAGTTGTTACAGAAATGTGAATCCTTAACAATAGCGAACAATATAATTTTATTGTAACCGAGAGTGACTTTATTGTTATATGATAATGGATCCAGCAAATAAACATTTTTGATAGCTTCGTCTTGAATAGTTTTATAGGTTGTAGAATATTTATTGTATATAATAAAGTTTTAAATTTTACGTGTTGTTTTAGGTGACATAAAATTGGTGCTGTTATAATATTAATTACCTGTACCTTTCGACAGTTTCAAATATAATTTGATTTACATCTAGCTGTGCCCTGCGGATTGCCTATGAACCTGCCTATCACCATCAGAAATATTTTATTCAAATTCATTCAATGCTTTCGTTTATACAAACAAACATTCCCACTTTATAAAATTAGCTCGATAAATGTAAGTTTTGTTCTTAAAACTTGGATAGAGATGTTTAAAGCGATTAAATTCTATCATTTTATTATTTCCTCATTTTTTGTATTATCACCGAATATTAATATTATAAATACAAATCTCAGGACTGGGAGAGTAAAAAAGATAATGTTTGTAAACATAAACTTTATTTCTTTAACATTTTGCGAAATCGCGAACATTCAACCAAGACGAGGTTCAAATAATTACAGTTTCATTGCCATGGCGGTCCTGCTCGTCTCCCATGTAAAGGTTTAAACCACCGACGAACCGGTGATATTGAAAGTAGGAAAAAAAATGGGCACCAAAATGGCATGAAATGTCAGAGCCGATTTTTCATCGAATCCTTTATAATTTATACAATTGATAAATAACGGCCATTTACAATAATATACCGAAGATTATAGATAGATTGTTATCTCAGATTATATGACGTAAGATTGACAAAAGTCATTGAAAAGGCTATCCGTCGACAGCATATTGAAATGAAAGTAAGTGCAAATAGATAGATTTGTCTGACTTAATTAAGCAAAACAAGGGAGAGATAGAATATTGAAAACGGCCGTGAATCTATAATTGTCTTATGGAGAAGAGAAAGTAGGGGAACATTTGTCAACTATCTCGAAATTAAACGATTATTGCAAGGATTCAAAGTGTTGTTAAAAATTATTATATTACAATGACTTTGAAATAACCCCAAAATAAGACAAAAAACGATAGCTGATACATTCAGTCATCGGTATGTATGTATGTCTAGATGCTTTATTTTGCAGTGGACAAATTATTTCGATTAGTAAAATAAGAAAATGACGTCGTTCCTTTCCTCGCTAGCGATGGAAAAGTTTCCTAAACATAAACGGTGTAATCGGCTCGTCGGATCGGCACAAAACTTTACAACTCAGGCAAATTCTAATTTTATTGACATCCCTGAATTTTATTGTTACGAGCGTCGCTCATTTTTATTGGTTATGTTTTATTTTATCGTAAAATACTTATAAGATGAAAATGTAAAAATGTTTGATTGAGTCATTTATCAAATAGAAAATTATTCGACTTCTTTCGAATAATTTGCATTGACAAGGTATTGAATAGACATTAATTCATATTGATAAATTGGTTTATTAAATAAATATCCCGAGAACGAACTTAATAAATTAAAATTAGATTTGAAATAAATCATAATTAGGGGTAGTACTTCATGTATAAAAAATAAATCTACGAATACTTAAGTGAGTGAGCTGAATAGATTCTTAAATTAATTGGAGATTTTTTAAAAGGTTTTTTGTTAAATAGTTTAGGAGATATATGTTTCAAAAGTCGTGGAAGTGTAGTGACACTTCCACGACTTTTGAAACATATATTTGTGTGATTTTGTGTGATGTTGTGATTTTTCAATTAGAAGCGAAGTGTCGCTTCTAATTGAAAAATCACTTGGAAAAACTGGTCAGAAGCAATAACGCAAGCAAAGTTGAAGGTAGAAAACTAATTATAACAACAGTGATACATAAATGAGAATTTTGAAATGGGTAATTGAAAGAGAATTTAAAAATATTATATCTAAGAAATAAAGGTACACCGACACATTTAGTTTTAAAATGTTAAGTACATCCAAAGTTACACTTCAAAAGCGTAAACTCAAAAACGTAAAAATACTTTGAAAACTATCCTTATGTGAGTGTCGTTGAACTTGTGGCTGGAATGTTAAAAGTTTGTGTGTAAACATTGTTGGTAAGCTTCAGAACCCAGAATATGTCTTTCGCCAGAGAAAAGTCTTAAAACAAGCAAAACTATACGAAATACTGCAAAATACAAGCTAAGTCTTAAAACTGCTATTTGTATCAATGGACGAATGTTAATTTTCAACTTTATCTATTAAAATGAAAAATCCCGGATGATTTTGATTTCATGGAATTCAAATAACAAGGCATAATTTTAATTTTGTAACTTGAAATGGTTACGGCGCAATTAAATTGAGTCATATTTTTATTTAAGTAAATGAAAATGTAAAATAAAGAGTAACAGAAAGACACTTAAACACAATGAATTAACATCATATTCTTTAGAATTGTGTACGCAGTACGCACAATAAAGTAAAAGAAAATAACTTTGTTAATAGGGTTCACTGAACTGAAAATTGCAATCATGGATGATTTCTCCTTATTTCGTTTCGTGGACGAGAATTTTCGGTAACAATAACAATGTATTTATTAAAGATGGCTGAGTGACTTGCGTGTTTTTAAAATATCATCTTTTCATGCTATGGTTGATCAAAAAAGTGATTTGTAGTCGGATAAATGGATTGTTATGATTTTCTTAAATATTAATGTAATGAAATTCCTATGGAGTAGTTATAGATATTTTATACGACAATAGATATTTTTCTTAATAGAGATAACCTCAATGTTTTCCCTCACATTAAAACAAAATTTAATATCCTTTTTTAACTGCAAGATTTCTACTCAATAATTGCATAAATTATGCAGACGGATAGGAAATTGCAGTCTGTAATGAAATCTTCTTTTTAGTGAACGTCGTTATTTTTTACGAAGCTTTTAGAACACTGTTCGAGCAACTTAGTAAGATTTTATGGGCTAGCTAGTTAAAATAATCTATAATCTCTTAAAATTTTCAGCCGTTCTAACTAGATGTCTTTCAAGTATCTGATATTAACTATATGGTTGTATTAAAATTAAATAATCTAACTATTACTGAATTAGAGAAATTTACTAAAAATTAAGGAATTATTAATTATTTAATATTAAAGATTTTTTAATGTTCATGTTTCTATTTCTTTCCTTTTTATGCGGACGACTTACTATATTTATTTTCATTCTTTGCATATATCAGGCAACATTTTCCTCTCATATCCTAAGCCTAAAATGGAAGTATCAAGGAGAAAATAAAAATTGCAGTCACGTTCTCTTGTAATGAAACTTTGTGTTTTTACGAATATCAACATATATAATATTGGAATATGCCCGTATGCCACGGATGTTCAATTCTGTGGAACATAGCGAATACAATCGTTAAATCGTAATAGAGCGTAACCGTTACAACTATTTATTTTAAATAAATGAAATAAAATAGAAATACTTTTAAGAAAAAACCATGCTGTTTTTCAGTTACCTCTTAAAGTAGGAACTAAAAGATAAATAAATGAAATAGAAACAAAGCATTGAAGTAGAAAACTAAAAGAATAGATATATACATAACATATATATAGGTATAGTTATATAAAAGAGATTACTCAAAGAAAAATAATAAAAGCTTATTACACTTCTTAAACATTCTTTATAATAATTTTCACTTTCATACGAAATATTATCTATCATCCCTTCACTAAAGTGTACAATTTCGGATTTTATTACGTCACCCGTCGGGCTGCAACCCCAACGTCAGCAAAACGGCCTCATCTTACCCGCTAATGGAAATATTTATATATCGCCGCGACTTAAAGGATCTCATATGCAGATTCTTCCGCACAATTACGCCCAGGAGGGTGCACCCGAAAGTAATAATGCAATAAAAACGATTTACTGCATTTTTCCACTCCTCGCTCCTCTAGTTCCCGCGATATACTCGATTGCTGTCGTCTTTCAAATCGTCGATCGCCCCAGGATTAAAAGCCATCCACTTTAACTTTTTGTGAAGCTTAGCAAAAATCTCAAAGTGAATTCACCCTTGCGATCTGAGTACACGGTATCCCTTTAGAAAAACTTTTCTGATTGATGTTTGCGTTGTGCAGCCTTTTTTAGAAATTTTAAAAAGTAAGGATTATAAAGGTACAATTACGTCGGTATTTCAAACTTTGTGAAAAGATCTCTTTTATGCCTTTAATCTAATTCATACGTATCCATAAAAGTGTTCACGGTTCCACATAAATGAATATCGTGGGGCTGATGTTTAATATCGGATGCAATACTAGTTTCTTAGTGAAATTGAAACGGGATAAACGTTTCGAATTGCCATACTGAGCGGACCGCACACGAGTATGCAAATTTATTCATATAACAGTCGCACTATAGCCGACTGCGTCGAAATTGCTTTCCCATATACCTGTCTACGAGGTTTCTAAATCCTGGGCCACTCGAAAATAATGACGCAAAATGGGATTTCCTGGCGCGGGTCTACCGCATCGATGCACTGACGAAACAGAAAATATGAAATACTCCTATCCCGCCCCGGGGCTCTCATGCACTTTTAATATTTCAAGAGAAATTTCGAAATATTCTATTCGCATTTCGTGTATTTCGATCTAGGTAAGAGGTCGGTATTAGAGCGGACTTAACGAGTTGTCTTTAGATACTGTTATATTTGAGAACATGAAGGAAATGTTTCTATAATCTATATTTTAAACTTGCATTTACATTTTAATTCTATAACATGTACTGCAAACTGCAATATAAATCATCTCATATTACATTCGCATAGCTAAATTAAGAGTACGCGGTTACGTAATTAAAGCGAATATATTATTAACAGCACATTACCTAAGCCAAGGATTAAAGGGGCAATGAAACCGCGAACGCGTAAATACTACGCAGATGAATTAAATATGGCGACTTTTACACAGCTAGTGGTTACGCCCAGCGAATATGTAACGCAGAAATTTTATTTTTATGTAATTGCTTTAATGATTTCGAATAACTTTCTTTCATTGTTTTTTTGATATTAAATCTTTCTAACAATTGTGTAATTATAATAGAATTTAGATTGTTTGTTCATATTTATGCTTATTAATTTAATGTATTTTTTTACCATAGAGTATTTTGTTATCATTTGCAAGAATAGGTGAACAGAATGAACAAGGATGCGTCAAGTCCATAAAAATCCTGAAAGCTTTATTGTATTGATGTCTCAAGACGTTCATAGCTTACTTGTGTGATTTATCCTTTAGTTACACGCATGGAATCACAATACTTCGTAAACAGCGCCTTTATCAAATTCTTACATGACTAAAATTTTATTTCTATTGTATTTGCTTCAATAGTCACATGTTTTTGTTCGTCTACATAAAGCACAAAATGGCCGTAAAATATTCATAATTGCTTGCAGAATTTGAATAACAATGAAAATTTATACATGGTACCTACATTTTGCCGAACTGAGCATGAAATTATGTATTTTTATATTACTACTTTACAAAGGAATGCCTCATTATGATGATTCAACGGCCATCAGTGATAATATTGCGTATTGTAAATTTAAAAATAAATGTTCGGTTAATTCAAACTGTAGTCTCCCTTATCGAAGTAGGATATAAAGTAAAGCTCGTTGAGTTGCCATCAGCGAAAAGTTACCCGGTATATTTACTCTACTATCAGCTTGTAAAATGGGAAAAGAAAATTGTCTTGTACAGAAAAATGCTTTCAAATACAGCTATGTTATGGATTATGACTTAAAATAGTTTAGAAGCACGTTTGGAACGATATTGAACAATTTCGTTCTAGTATGGAGCTCGTATGAACCATCAAAGCGCAGACTGGAGGAAATTCTCTGAAACGACAGCCTTTGTGTCTGCGAACATTATGTTTTTGTCATTAACCACGCGAAACTCACGTAGGCATAACTATTGAATCTCTGGATTCAATAGGATTAATATTTGCGCGATAATTCAGAGTTTGCAATAGAACAGATGTCAGTTTGCAAAAACTATTCTGTCAAATGCTTAATTGCAATAGTCAGTGCGTCATTTATTAAATTGCGATTTAAACATTCAATGCATAATGTATCTTAAAATAAAAGATTAAATGAAATGGCTGTGAATTGCGGCTAATTAATTATTTTACAACGAGCGGCGTAAAGCTGCTTGTGACGGTGTTTAAATCTGCTTTCATAATATATTGTATGCTGGGTTTTGTTAATTAAACTGGTATAAGTCCAACATTCAATAAGTACCACTATTATAGGAGTTCGTGTAAACGACAAATGAATTATAAAATTATTCTAGTTTTTATGTTTATAAATTGTACAAAATATTGCCAAAAGAAACCAAGACACCAAAGATGATAACGAAGGGATTTGTTTGTTAGATCGATTTGGATGAAATTTACAGAGTAAATGAAACCCCAGGAGCGACATTAACTAATTTTTATCCCGAAAATCCTACGGTATCCCTATACAGCGGAGCTCAGCTAATAAATAATATGTTAATAGAGTAGGTATGAACGAAACGTATGAACGAATATGAACGGTGCGGAACGATGTGGCTATCTTCATATTCAGTCTCATGAGAATTGTAAAGATTACTCTGCCTGCCCAATTCAGAGAAAAATGGAAAAATAATGATGTTCATACAATTAGGTATATCTTGTAAATAAGTCATTGATTTTATCTGAACTATTTATAGAACATTTGGGAAACGTTATATAAAAGATTTATTACATATTAGTGCATTTCTTTACGTTTTTTTAAATATCAACAAGTTCCATATCTAGTTAGAGTTAGATGAAGCAATGCCTAGCAATGCGCCGCTCCCGGCGGGCGATAAAAACTTAATTTGTCGCGACTCTCAAGATTCCCGCGAGCTCCACTTGCTCATAATGAAGGCGTTCGTCGCGTGATTGTTCTCGCTTAATCCACGGGGATATATATTATATTACTAAATATTCACACTTCTTCTTATAAGTATTTAGTTTTTATATTTTATATCGAAGCAGCAGACCTAGGTGTAGCAGTGGCAAGCCATGCGTAGCTCCCCTCGGTAGATAAAATCTTAATGTGTCGCGACTCTCATGATACCGAGCTCTACTTGCTCATAATGTGGGCGTTTTTTACCTGATTGTCACTTAATCCACGGGAATATGTATGTGGAAATATTACACAATTATTACATTTATAAGTAAAGTAACTACGTAATGAAGCGATAATGCAAATTTTAAATGTTCGAATGAAGTATAAAATATTGAATTACTTATCAATTGAATATATTTCAAGGAGGAACTTTATATGCAATACTTTATGTTTAATAAGGAGTGTGGGTTGAAAATCTAGAGACACGTTTCATTCCACGATATTACTTCGTTTTTATTATACAATCGGTCTATTTTGAAAATAGTTTAAGAAACTAAAATTTTGCTTAAACGTTTGGCATTCTCACTTCTGCAATCAAACACTTATCATTTGTTATTCGTATTGAATGAATTCAGTTTCCTTCTAATTCCATAATGACATCTCGACCCAATAAAAATGTGTTAATAAAATCAGTGCTACAAGTAACCCTCATATTGAAGTGATCGCAGACGGCGTGACCTGTAATATAGGTCGCACAAACTGGAGAAAACCCAACACTTAGGTATCTCTTTTGCTCTAATATTAGGAGATGGTATAGTATCTACATACTTTAAGATTTATTAAGGAGATATTAAAGTATCTACATACTTTAAGCTTTCTTTACTTTGGTGTGTGTTTTATATAATAATGTGTTAATAAATCAGTGCTACAAGTAACCCTCACGCTGAAGTGATCGCAGACGGTGTGACCTGTAATATAGGTCGCGCAAACTGGAGAAAACCCAACACTTAGGTATCTCTTTTGCTCTTGAATTAGGAGATGGTATAGTATCTACATACTTTAATTTTTCTTTAGGAGATGTTTTAGTATCTGCATACTTTAAGCTTTCTTTACTTTGGTGTGTTTTATATAATAATGTTAATAAATCAGTGCTACAAGTAACCCTCATGCTGAAGTGATCGCAGACGGTGTGACCTGTAAAGTAGGTCGCGCTCGGAGTGGGGACAACCCAACACTTATCTCATTCGCTCTTGTATTAGGAGATATTCCCTCTTGACTGTAGATGATTTAGTTTTCTTTGTTTATTTTGGTCAATGTTTTTATTTCTTTTTAGATTATTAGCTTTCGCACTGTGATTAACTTACTGACGGAATTTTCCGTTATACAAATTTTGATTATAAGGCAAACCATCTCGAAATGAGCGTTATTCTGAAGAAGTAACGCTACGATTGATGTCAATATTGAATAAGAGTGCTGAAAAAAGTAAGTTAATAAATTAATTAACAGGATCAATAGTTTATTTCATTTAATCGTTTTTTTTTATTATTATTCGATATTAAACAATATACTTGTATATAAATAACATTACCAAAATACTTTCATTATACCTGTAAGACATAGGCATAACAAAAATAATTATACCTTACCTAAAAATATACATATAAATAGTTAGTGTATTTTTTAATAAAAACTTCATTAACATATTCGTATTTTCAATAAAATGTGGTTAAAATACCTAAATACTACATTATTTACCTTCATGAATACAGAGTTAAATTCGTGCGAGCGCTGTTTACTTTGGACTGTAAAAACACGCGCCCGCAGCGATGTAAAAATTCAACCGCTATGTACATTTCAGTAAGTCGCTAATAATTCAGTATTTTCATGTGTTTTATTCCTGATCAAATAGAATATATTTTAGGGCAAATGTGTTGATATTCTTAGAAATATATGATAACTAGCTTCTGATAGCGACTTCACTCGCGTTAAATTCAGATCTCTCTATAGACTAATGAAAGGTTATACCACCTATTGGCTTTGGCCTAATCCAACTAATTTATATGTAGGATTTATACGATATTTAATGAAAATTCGTTTGGTAGGTAGTTGCGGTGTGATTGACACACAAACATCAAACAATCCATACAGCTAGAGTTAAAATTGGAATAGGATGATTAATGAGCAGATTATTATACGAACGTCTTATGTAAACTCGAAAATAAGTAGAATGAAAAATCGCTGAATAATTCTCATTTTTCAATCATTGCTTTCTAAATAAAAAATTGAAGAGTTCTTTTAAAATAGGGTATTGTTGGTCAAAACATGCAGGCTCCACATTACTTTATGCACCATTGCTCTGAGATAATGATATAGTGGTTTACTCTTACCAGGAGCCGGGGGCAATCAGGAGAAAATATGACTACTTATTTCAAAACTATTGAATTGTTAATAAAAAATACTATTAAATTTTGTGCTTATTTCTGAATGAATAGTAAATGTCATGGAAATTTAAAATCTAAGAATTACAAGACATAGTAACTTAAAAAACGAGTAACTCTAGAATAATATGTACGGTAAAGGATTTTATATAAAATTTTCGTCGCTAATCAATAAATTACAGACCACCGACCTTGCTGAGGTGACGCAATATTCTGTACAATTTATTTTTCATGCAGACGTCTGGACGACGGGCGAGCGTCACAGGTTCCACATCTAATGGCCCACGAAGATCCCATTTAAACCTTTATTTTACTAAAACATTCAATACACAGCTTTACACAAAATCGATTCGCACATTCTCAAAAACGTCTGCTCATAATGCGGCATCATTATTGGCTTCCAAAGTTACTTAAACTGTCCAAGTGAGTGTAAGATTTTCTCGTTAAATTTTTCCAGACGAAGTACCTACAAAGTGGTCTAAAAGCGAAAAAATCCGTTCCAATCCGCTTACGGTCTTAAGTTCGCAAATCTATTTTTAAAATTCCCTTAACATTCGCAGGTAATGAGAGCGGGCTTAATATCTATATTATAGAAGGTACATTTGAGTAGCACTTAGTTTGATTAGTTAGAGGAATCATTTATGTTCGTCTTTCAATATCTATTCAATCCGTGTAGTTCTCGGTATCCGCATTGAGAACGGGAATTGTAATAAATTATCACTGGAGCGCTCTGAGAATTATTAGCTGTTACTGTGATACTTTAATTAGGCTTCGTATATAATTAATTGATGAATTATTTAAAATGCTGAACAATGCTTCCACATGAGTTTAACATATTCAAGGAAAGAGTATATAAATAATCATATGATAAAAAGTGATTAAAAAACGTATAATATGATTGTTTTTTTTTATTTTTCTAATATACATACCCAAATAATATTGAATATATTGTCCGAATACTCATATTATTCATAAAACAAGAAATAAGTACTTCCTATGAATAATTTTTACATGTCCGACCCTAAAAAGGTCCAACCGCACTGAAAATATTAAAGATAGGATTTCCGGCCAGACCTCAGATGACCACGACCCTACCGGATCTTATTATTATTTTAATGAGGTCAAAATTTTGTTATACCACCATACTTTGTACAAATTATACGATAATGTGATGTATTTAGGCACAGTTTATCGAATTAAATATGTTGTATGTTTTTCAGGTATCTTAATGCTGTAAAAATACTTCCACGGAAACAAATACAGTTCCTACCTAGACTGACACTGGATGCTTTTTCTCGGTCTCACCGATGTAATCGCAGTTGGACGCTAGTAATTAATAGTTCTTGAAACTTTAATTAAAATTTAATCGAAGAAAATTTAATAACATTTCATTCTATACCTTATACCCAACCTAACATTTCTTAAAACTTTAAAACTGAAAGCATTGACTGTGAAGGTAAAACGAATTTTGAAAACTGTTTCCGCTTCGCCTTCAATAGACATAAAGTCTTAAAGTTGCTCTTTGAATCCCATACAAAAGTATCGAAGTGTGGAAATCACTTGAAGATTCAATTTAACGCCAACTCTGGTTCCAGCATATACGTCATAATTTAATTTGTCTGGTGAATCGATCAGCTGCAGGAAATATTCGCTTTTCAGACGCCTTTCAATGAAATTCAATTTTAAAACCGTCTGCGAATCTGCTCTTAATCCGCGCCATTTGTTACAAATTATTGAAAACTGTAATAAGTTGTTAAACTTTGCATAGGTATTTTATACGTTTCTTCTATAAATAACGCTATTTATTATACTAATGAACCTATAAAACATATAGTAAAAGAGCAGGATATTTTATTAAATACCTTTTTATATTTTCGTTGATTTCGTATCCAAATGTACAATTCAGACATTTATTGAATAAATGTTTGTATAACAGTTATCTTTATTATCTTTCACATAAATATGTAATCCCTGGGTTAATTTTAAGTAATGTTTAGACATTAATATAAAAAGAATCTGGCATCATTAAATGTTATTATTTTCATTGTTATATTACCAACACAATAATTTCTTGTTTCCTTTCACTACAAACTATCAAATAATGAAAAAACTGCGGCCCCTATTTTAAAATTTACTGAAGCACGCTTAAGAATATTTTATTTTCGCTTGATGTTTTCCAAGAAAACTTAATCCTTTCTTGAAGGAAGTTTATTTTCGCCTTTGGGTGGGTATTAACGGAACAATAGCTATTTATATCTCATTGTAGCCATCGCAATAACAATAACAATGTTAGAAAATTATTTACGAGTAATCTCGAAGCCTCATAATATGTAATACCCCGTTTATATCTGATTCGCGTGTAAATAAGCAATTAGTTTAGTTGATAACTTGGCTAGTTTAGTTTTATTAGTTTCTCTTCCCGGACGAGTTCTTATGAGTTAAGTCTCGAGGGCGCACGTGAGCATTCATATAAACTTTTCATTGTTTTATATTCGTATTTATATTTATTAGTAATCGTTTCGTACGGATGCAACTTTGTTGCCAAGCATTTAAATCTGTAAAGATTCTTTTGTTTTGGATACTGTATGATGATGAATCATTATTTTCTAGATTCAATATGAAACTTGGGAATTTATGCGCTTTACAATACTATTGACTGATTTTATATGCGATCGATAGTTTAAGTTAATAATACGCGGACGATTAAGTAATCGGCTATTTATTTTGTCAACAATTATGATTATATTGACATATTTTTTTAAAGCACAGGATTCAAATGCGTCACCTGACGCACGTCCATTACATTACCCAATGAAACTCTTGGTAAAGGCAAACGGCTTAAAAGTTTCGGTTCATTTAAATTTAGTGAATATTGTTAACCATAAGATCAATGAACATCTAAGTGAGTTAAAGACTTTAATTCGTTAAGGCTCTCTAAGTTTCAGTTAGGGATTTGCGTCTTATTTCTAACTTCGCTCTGAGAAGCTGCTTGGTTATCAAATGTCACATTTAAATTGGTTTAGTCAAAGGTCAATAGTAACTTTGGATTTAATTTACATATCTAATTTGTGTTTCGAGCCGAATTATAGTAGATAATAACTTTCTTAAACTCGATTGATAGGTAAATCGAAAAGGAGATTTCTATTAGGCTGACGTGATCCAATGTAACTTTAGATAACTCAATTTGGATGTAACATAGTTTACTATTTTTGTTCGTTATTACAAAACCCAGTAATATAAAAATTCTTAATAACCTTGGAATACTTTTGTAAATAAATGAAAGAACGATTTAATGAATACTTTCTTATATGCATCATACTTAGAAGTCGTGTAATTTTGTTTTACAATTTTAGAACTTTACACTTTATAGCAGTGGAGCAGAAAATAAATTTTGTACTGTATGCGTTCATTGCTTCATGTTCTGAGTTGGTAAGCTCATTTGTGCGAGGGAGAGTAATCAGGTCAGACACCACTACGTTGCTCTTATGTTTTGACAGGCGCTAACTTTTCTTTGAGTGTTCCTGACGAATTTATCATCCCCTTGCCCTCCCTTTCTATTTTGTACAAAAACAAAGTGAGTGGAAAGATAAAGCTGTTATTTTCTCATTTTATATATAGGTTTCTGCGCTATCTTACGTAATAGAACGTAAAGTACGTAGGTAAATACACCGTAAAAGATTGACTTAATATAAGTTAGCTTTCTTCAATAAAAATGGGAATAGAATAATAATTACACTGATTTCAATATTAAAACCACCATTTGCAATATTATATCTTAGCTTGTAAAATAGAGCCATAAATTCGCATAACATTGAATACATTTGTGTTCCGAAAAGCCGTCCCAAATTCTTAGTCATACATTGAGTACCTTCATCCGAGTGGTCGGTATAATATATCGATATTTTACATAATATTACAAGTTCCAGGCTTCAGTCAGTTGGGCTTGGCGCGTTGCCAGCGGAATTTCACGGTTTCCCGATTTCTCGGCGTCAACCGAGCCTTTATGTAATTTTCTTTTGGCGTAATATTAAAGGATCCGAGCTTTGTTCTGTTGTCAAGTGAACGCAATTGTTTCGATCATGATATGTCTACTTCGTCTGTATACTTTTATATAAGTTTTACTTGCAATATAAATCTTTACAGTATATATGTTTTTATGTTATTTATCCTTTATTAATTATTGTTTAAGATGACAATGATACTTTTCATATGGAATGAGGTAAAAAAGCTTTGAAACTATTTTATATTAATAATTCCAGAAAGAAAAAAGGGGCGTATAATATTTTTTCCAGTCTTCCTTTTAGTTACAATGAATGATAAAATCTCACTTTATGTAATCACAAAATAAGAATTTAAATGTCGTCAAATATCTTATTCAAATATTACATTATTGAAGTTAATGGTAATCTCGTTTGATAAAGTGATAATACGTTTATTTAATTAGCGAATCATGTGATGGGTGAACAAGTAATATTTTTGTAAGTAAATCTGCAAATATTTGTATGGCACATGATTACGATCACGGGTTTTAAAATGATATAATTTTAGTTGCAAACAATGTATTAGCACTTTAATGTAAAGCACTTTACGCTAACTATGCTAATTAATTTTATAATTTTCATCTGATTTTAATTGAAATGAAATAAAATATAATTATTTCATCGTAATATAGCGTGTTTTACTTATAATTAAACGAGGAGAAAATTATAATATGATGAACATTGTAATTTTCTAATTTAATTTTCTTAATTGTTAATTTATCTATAGTATGCATGTTTTGGCAAAAAGTATGTTTCAGTATGTCTATCAGTTATCTAGTCTCCATAGTACAAGCTTCGCTTAGTTTGGGACTAGGTAGCGTTGTGTTAAATGTCCGAGAATATTTATTTATTATTTATCCGAAACTAATTTTCCTTGAACGAAGACATTGGAAGGTATGCCAATTTTCTGGCTCAATGGGTTGTGCTTATTTTAGGAAAGGTATAATAAAAACACAAAGTTCATTATGAAATAAAAATTTTTATTATTATCAGTTCAAATATCGTATGTACAATCTTTCAAACCATTAGAAGCACGTTGTATACACATGAATAATAAAATAAATCTGGGGCAAAAAATCATGATACGTTATAAAAAATCAAGTTAATAAAATCTGATATCCTACGACATTAAAATAAAACAAATCTCACGTTGACGCGGCTTTTACAATAAAATGTGAGGGTAGGTTCATACTAAGTATGAAAAAAGGTATCCAGGGTGATTATGGTATAATAATAACGTAACAGAACATAATTTGTTGCTAATGATGCTAGTAATACAGTTCTGAAACGTTATTACTGTATTAAAATTACCCCGTATAATAGCAGTTACACAAAAGAATAGAATTATAAATGCGGTCGATCGCATGCTATCTCGTATGCACACATTTTATCGTATTTAATTTTCCGTGCATTTAAGAAACTACGCGATTATATTATTGTAATCTTTATGACTCTGATCATTTATCGTTTAATTCATTATTTCCTTATAACATTATAATTATTTAATATTATAAAGTAGTCATACAGTATGAAACTACCCTCACTAAACTTAAATTCCACTGTCACTGAGACGATACGCATTCACATGAAACAAACTTATAAACACAAGACTAAGACAAAGGCAATGGCAACATTACAGGACCGTAACTAAGGATAACTATGAAACTAAGGTCTATTTACAATTCGCATTCGACTAATTAGTCCATACAAGATCAGTTCTTCATTATACAAATGCAGTTATAGTGTTTTACACGTCAAGGGGGTACGTTTACACTCGTATTTACATCAGAAATTATAACAAATACATACATTAAATAATAATTATTTCTTAAAACATTTATTGGGATGTACGTACTTATGAGTCACATTTTTAATTATTTTTTTAAATAAAAAATACTGCTTTAAGCATTGGCAGTCATTAATGAGGAAATTTAAGTCAGAACTTTTGTACAAAAATCAAATACATTATAGAGAGTTTGAGTTTACACTTTTCTGCACAAGTTTAATCTCATACTGCTATGCATGAAAATTATAATATAAAAGAATCCATTATTCATACTGGTACATAAAATAGAGCATAAATCCTTAACTGTTTCTTAAAGTATTCACGAGGGGCGCAAGGCCGCATGGTGGCAAATTCCCTTGACACTAGAAATTGGGTTATTCAGAGTATCGTTTGAAACTTGTATTTCATTTGTCTGGACTAGATTTTATTTAGAACTTTAAAAATTAATTTTATAAACCATGAGTTAATGTTTTTTAGTAATGTAAAGTAGGAGGGGTATATGGCCATTTCGAATTATATCTTAGTGTACCTCTACGCGTAAATAGTAAGGTCTACGAGGATAGTCTTTGAGATTATATATTATTAGTTTCATGTATGTAAATTTTAGCTTTCATGTTTTTTCAAAGTCAATCAAAGTATTTTTTTTTGTGTTAAAACGAGTGCAAACTACCCTCAAATCATTCATAAACCTCAAATAATATACACATATTATACAACGCGTGTGCGTTCGTGCCTCACTCAACGGGTGACCACTAGTTTACACAAATACACAAAATCAACAATCATGTACATTACAAGTATTGCGTCTCTATACAATATCGTTACTCACTAATTGGTGTTTCGAACCGAATTTATTATTAATTTTTAACTATCCGTCGGGGGGCGGCATCTCACCTATACCGAATTTGAAACCGTCACATTCGTAAATATTTTCATAGGCACTTATCGCGTAAATAAATTTCGATACTAATATAAACCATCTAGCCTTGTCTAACATACTACATTTTCTACGACCACTAAAAACTAATATAAATGCTTATGACAACGAAATAATGAAACGAAACGTGTATGCGTGAAAAATGAAGATAAAACATTATTTTTTTTACATTTAATTTTAGCTCATTTTTTAAACAATGCCATAACAACGACTGCTAAGCAGTATCAATTCCGCGCCAGTGCCGCCCCCCTCCCCCCAAAGTTAACGTGTCTAAAGCTCGTTACTACGCTACTCTACGTATACTTCCCTACACCTGCGCAATCACAACTCTAATATCTGTCGAAAAACATTTCTGTTGAAAATGTATTGAATCAAATAAAATCCTTTCATATTCTTTCGCTAAGCTCCTAGAGGCTATTAGCTAACGTAAGCTCTTTAACTTCGATTTTATTGCCTTTATATGCGCCATTTTGTATTTGTGGCAAAGAACAAACGACTTAATTAAACAAAAGTATTAAATTGAAATCCATTGACATAAATACCAAAATCATTTATAAAAAATATCATAGGTAGGTAACATCAATGCATTTGACACATATTCAGAACTACATCAGAATTGTAATTGCGCCGGTAGCTAATGCACTAATCTTATCGTGAGGGACCTAATTTACTAAACAGGTAAATTTTCCTAGTCATGCGACGGCAATCTCCCACTAACCTAACCCTCCATTTAGTAATTGTTTAAAATCCCTATCAATACAGGACGGTCCCACACTTAAATCTGAGATCTGACGCGATACTAATGCCACACTGATTAGTTTTAACCAAGGATGAAATAAAATATTCTATGTCGTCACATTTAAACGTTGGATTTTTTAACAAAAGTAATAATACTATTGGATAAAACTCAAAATTTATTGCTGATTTCTTTAAACGTTTTACATTGATTAATATTTACTCGTAAATCCACCGTTTAAATGTTACTGCGGTCTAGAACATTCAGGCTTAACATCTGGTTAGCTTCGGCTAGAACTAATCGGTGTGACTAACGCTAAATAGATTTCGGTTGACGTTCAATTCACTCGGTATCACTGGAGGCAGTCCATCGCTCGGCACCGAAAGAAAGCCAATGAATAACTGACGGCTAAAAAATAGTGCAATCGACTTATAACTACATTACGCCTATCGATTTTAACAGCGAAAATCATAATATTTGTCAATTAATTTCGATATAAAATAGATATTTTTCAATGTAAATAATAAAAAAATATTTCATTTTAATTGCCTTTTCGAGTATTTAGAGTAAAATTTACGCTAATTACTCCGAAAAAACAGTATAGAGGATCTAATAGGCTTAATGTAGAAATACTCTTAAACAAACTATTGAGCACTTTGGAAGGAATGTGCAATTCATACAGAATTTAAGAGAGAACATAATTGCGATCGATGCGAGTGCTCAAAGTACGACCTAGCTCATAAGACTGCGTCACTTACAATCGTATAGATAAATAAACTTTTTAAAAATTTCCCAAAAATTATGAGCGTAATAATATAATATTCGGCGTAAAAATTCTTTTAAAATAAATGGTCGCTCTCGTAGATACAATACAATACATGGCACACGGCTGTTTATATAATACAGATTCGCTAACGATTACCTTGTCACCATAGAATAATTGAATCTTATGGATGGATATCTGAAGCTTAGCAAGCGCTCACCGATTTACGCTCCACTTGAGATGATAGTTCCACGGCGAGAGAACTAGTGTTAGTGCGATAAAATCACAATGAATTATCTGAGATAAAGTGAAATATTTTGTGTTGAGAATTAAAACTTAAGTATAAAATAATTTCTGTTATTTGATTTCATATGAGTATACGTAATTTAGAAATTAAAGATTTTACACTGTTTTCTCTGAAAATCACGTTCATTAATCTGTTAAAGTGTCAATTGTTAAAAATGAACTCATATTTTTTTCGATAACATTAAATATAAAACTCGATTATAAAACTCAAGTTATATAAATTTAAATCGATTAGATTACGAAACCTCAAAAAAATCCTTAAGTCAATCTAAAAATCTCAACATTAATTAATTACAAATCCTCTTAAATCCATTTTCATCGTTAATCATAAAATATTCCAACGACAAATTTAACAAAACAGTATAATTCCACATTTAATCCGTTACCTATATTTTTTTTTCTAACACTAGTTCCCCCACCACAATAAAGGGGACCCAAACGAAAGGCGGCCGATCGGCCACACAGAGGAGTATCACTTAAATTTGGTCCACCGACACGATCGCAGCATCCCTCGCATTAAACTATAGGAATAACGTACTAACTAATGAACGAGTCGTCTCACGTCAGGAACTGTCCGCCTCACTCCTCGGGGTGCATGCACACGCCCTCCACCGTGAAGATCGACACCTCTGCAACAATAATATTACAATTAATAAAATAATAATAAATAAAATTTCCTGGATATTTAACACAACGCTATCTAGCTCCAAACTAAGCGAAGCTTGTACTATGGATACTAGATAACTAATAGACATACATAAACATACTTTTTTTGTAAATACATACTAGAGATAAATTAACACTCAGACAGTAGAAAGTTACAATGTTCATTACATCATAGTTTTTGCTCGTGGGGATCGAACCCACACCCTCCGATGCGATAGACCATTGCTGAACGCCATGCAATGCGCCAATCGGGTCGTCGAATATAAGTATCAAATACACCGATTCAATTTATCTCCTTTGTTTAAAGACAAACACATTTTTATACTTTCAATTCCACTATATTAGCACTTTTTACAATAATAATTTATTTAAACACGACCGGTTTCGTACATCATTGTCAGCCGATGGATATAACTTATAACTTTTAGTGTGTTTTGTAACAATATTAATTAGTAAAGCTGTGCCTACCTTTAAGTTAGATACATAGGTGGCAATTATAATTTAATCTAAGCTTAATTTAGCAATAAGTCCTATGTATCTAGTTGGTAAGGCTAAATAAATAAATAAATAAAAAATAAAATTAATAAATAAATAGTGGAGTTGAAAGTATAAAAATGTTTGTCTTTAAATATAAGTAATATGTAATTCCATCAAGAAGTATCAATACAAAGTATAGATTCTATTTATATTTTGGACAGGCAGACAAACAGAAAGCAAAAATGGATACATTTCCCGAGATCACAGAAAAAAGAGGCTATACTTCTCGACAGAATTTGATTTCAAAATTTTGGAATGATTTAAATGACGAGCCAAAAAGGTCAACACTATATCCAACGTTGAAAAAGGGCATAAAAAAGGATCTTAAAACTATCGTGATAAGCTAAGAAACTAAGGTAACAATGGCCGGTTCATTATTGAAATTGACCGTATCATGGCTTCTGTCCAAAAATTGTGATAGGTAAACGATATAACATAGTTTGTGTAAGGTAAAGCGGTCTCTGAAATACATTAGTATAATTAATAATTGTATATAAAAAAACCCCACTGTCTTTTGAAAATTAATATAGCATATGTTACTACCACAATTCTAACGAATCCACATGCCTTCATGGCTTGTACCATTTATTGAATTTATTCTCTCTTTGAGAAGCTTTGAAACATTCTTCTTCAAAAGAAGTTCAATTCGTCTGCCAAATTTTATTCAAGTTCGTTCAGAAATCAGACCTTTGTTACGCCACTACTTTCTTGGCTATATCAGATTTCCGTCACGAGAAAACAAAGAAATAAAAATAATAATTCTTAGACATTTAAGAGTTTAAATCCAATGAATAAATATCTATTTATGTCCTATTGAAATGTCGTATGAATAAAATACGATGTCAAGCAGTATTGAAATGATTAGGTCGCGAGATTACAAGTGTTGAATGCGTTTCACGAATAACTAAATTCCGACGGTTATCTGATTACAT
>LQNK01002029.1:72743-105931 GCA_001586405.1 Phoebis sennae
GTCACCCAAAGCTGTTTCCTTAGAGTGCATCTCCTCATCACTCCTTGGCCTCTCGGGAGCACGGGTCACTTTGTTAAGCGCTCCTAAAAATCGTGAGATAAATGTACCCAATTTTATTTTGAAAAAGTTCATTCATTAAGTACCTTTCTCCACTTGGGCAAATCATTCTAATTTCTTATATTTCAGGCTGCCATTATGTGATTCATTATATTCACCCAAGGCTGTTTCCTTAGAGTGCATCTCCTCATCACTCCTTGGCCTCTCGGGAGCACGGGTCACTTTGTTACGCGCTCTTAAAAATCGTGAGATAAATGTGGCCAATGCTGTTTTGAAAAAGTTCATTCATTAAGTACCTTTCTCCACTTGGGCAAATTATTCTAATTTCTTATATTTCAGGCAGCCATTTTGTGATTCATCAAAGTCACCCAAAGCTGTTTCCTTAGAGTGCATCTCCTCATCACTCCTTGGCCTCTCGGGAGCACGGGTCACTTTGTTACGCGCTCCTAAAAACGTGAGATAAATGTGGCCAATGCTGTTTTGAAAAAGTTCATTCATTAAGTACCTTTCTCCACTTGGGCAAATTATTCTAATTTCTTATACTTCAAGCAGCCATTTTGTGATTGATAAAAGTCACCCAAAGCTAAGGAAACATCCTTAGAGTGCATCTCCTCATCACTGCATGGCCTCTCGGGAGCACGGGTCACTTTGTTACGCGCTCCTAAAAATCGTGACATAAATGTGGCCAATGCTGTTTAGAAAAAGTTCATTCATTAAGGTTCTTTTCTCATACTTGGGCAAATTATTCTAATTTCTTATATTTCAGGCTGCCATATTGCGATTAATCAAAGTCCCCCAAAGCCGTTTCCTTAGACTGTATCTCAAGTCTGCTTATTACTCTTAGTAGCTTCGTGAGTATGGACCACTGCTTTACACGCCCCGAATTTTTATTTGGATAAGTTAATTCATTTAGTATCTTGTCCCATAGTTAGGCAAATTATTTTAATTTCTTGTATCTTAGCCTGCTATATCGTGATTCATCAAAGTCTTCCAAAGCTGTTCAACTTTGTGAAAGATAATTTGTTAAGCATTTTGTCCCATACTTAGGAAAATCACTCTAATGTCTGGTATATCAGCTGTGACCATATCGATCTATCAAAGTCACCAAAAGCTGCTCTCAGAGTGCATCTCGTGGCTGCTCATTACTCTTCACGCCCTCGGGAGTACGGACCACTTCCTACCATGCGTACAAACATCGCGAGATAAATGTCCAATGTCGTTTATATTTGGAATACTAAAAATATGTCCCTATAAAATAAGATATATTAACCTTAATCTTAATTCGACCCGATATTTTTGCAATCTGAAAGATTAATGGTTAAAAAAGTTTTATATAGGTGCTAATTGAAAATTCAAAGGCGTACCCGGTCATAACATATGATGATTGTATAACACTATAAGTTATTACCCATATTTTATTACAAGAGGCTATAATTTCTTTTGGTAGTGAAGGTTATAAAACGGTGGGCGTTTTATATTTAGGTAAGCGTTACGTTAAAAAATAAAATACTTCACTCACCCCAAAGGCACTAAATCGCTTGGTGCGTCGATTAGAGTTCTCGTGAGGCCCCAGGAACGCCTCCGACTTGGGCCTGGGGGGTCGCTTCGGCCTCATGACGACCCTCGCGTCCTCTCGCGCGCCCTCGTCCAACAACTTCGAGTCTGATGATACTGACAGCTGTCTCCGGACACGGTATTCACCGTTCCCACCGCCACTCCAGTCTAGAAAAAAATAATCATTGAATTAATGTTAAGCTCATCATTTTCAGGAAAACATTTAATTAATTTTAAGTACATCAAAAATGTTTAGAAAACAGTAAGATAATTCAGGAATCGTTGGTATAAATTGTCAAAAATATCTCACTATCGCATAATCTGTGAAGGAACAAGTTAAAAGCACAAGAATTGCAAAAGAACATTTTGCTTAACATTCGCTGTAAATCTGGAAATCCTGTAATAATTTCAGCCCCCGCGGAATTAATTCAAAACAAAATAAAGGAGGCGTCAAATCGGCGGCTTTGAAAGGAGCTATTTTTCTCTCGATGTCAATATTTCCGCACTGAGGGGCACTCTGGAAACGCGTTAGCGTCACAAAAGGGCGATATTGACGCGTAAACACGAAACGAATAAATCATCGATAGACAGCAAAATCGACTGAACTGAACAAATCGATTACCGAGACAATCGATCACGTCAGATAAAAAAACGGGAAAAGTGGGTGAGATATTTTGATTTACACCCGTCGTGTCTTAACGACGTGCAATAAAATTTAAAAATCGAAGTGGGCTATTAATATTAATTCTCAGTACTTTAAGCGGAGACCGCTTTATAGTCAGCACTTAAGAACGAATACCTGAGAGAAAAGTTGGCGAAGGCCGGCTTTTCAATTCGTATTCCGCCTAGAAGTTGGCTTTAAAATATTCAACTTCAATGGGAGCTCATTAACAAGCGGCTTTTATAAAATTGACCGTATTGCGCATGTTGAAGTGGGGAATGTAAATAGAAATGACAATTTAGCGTGCAGTGAACACCTATAATATAAGTGGGTCACGGGGGTAGGAAGGCCCGTCCGGGCGCGGTCCTCGGGGTCCCGATACGCGCCTTGAATTCGGGAGCGATACTTTTATTGAATGTATTATGACTATTTCGAAACCACTTGTAAATGTAAACCACTTGACGTAAGCCGCCGTGCTCTTTATACGTTTACTTTTGTGCTATTTTACATATGATTTACGTGAAAGTATATTTGTTTTGATGTCGTTTCCTTAAAAAAATGTCCCTTCAAGAGATTGATCGATTAATTTATTTCATGGCAGAGAATGTCTAATTGATTTATACTCACACTTATTTCAGATCCATGATTACATCAAAAAACAATTTAAATCCGTCTGTTTTATGGACTATGTATGATAATAGGTAAACACGCAAGATAGAACTCAATTTTACTGCACAAAATAATTAAAAATAAAACTTCACATAAAAATATAAGATGAAATAACATTAAAAGGGAAATATCGTAAATTTAATCAAGACCGTTACGTTTTTTAAAGTAATGGTCTCTTCCTTCAGCTATACACACCATCGTAAAGCATCCATAAAATATTTTACGAACACGTCATACCGCAAAACCGAATAAAAATGTTTATCGAGCTTTTAAGCTCGCGTCAATTTCGCGTCGCTTTTTAATTTCACCTGACATTTTCCTAATTAAAACGGACACATGAATAACGACCGTTTGTCCTTCAAACAAAACAACGGTTTTGGGAATTTTTATATGGGCACGATAAGAACAATACGATGAAATATGTATTAATATTACCATTCCAGTGCTCAGTGCGTCAAATAATAAGAAAAATAAATTAAAAGATTGCGTTTGGCATTGCATCATTGATGATTTATTTTGTACTAATAGAAATACGACATCCGAAAAAGCGGGTAATAAATAGTAACATATATGTTTTTTCTTACAGATTGTATTAATATTAGTCGGTTTTTATAACCAGCATTTTACACCTAGCAATAGCGTACATTAACCACGCTTTAACCCTAACACTCATTCAGGCGACCCTTGACCTTAATTGACTTGACTGCCTGACCCTATGTTGGTTATATTTATTTAACTAAAAATAATTGTTACATAGTCAGTGGTGTATTAAAGAAAATCGAAACCAATGTGAAATTTGCTCGTAATTTTAACTAGGCATCTCAGTTCCGATTCAGAAAGTTGGAAGAATTGCAAGTCCGCATTTCGATGAAAACAAGTGTGTTAGTTGATCGTAAATTTATTATATGCATACCCCGTGAGAGTCTTCACTTTCTATATTATTATTCTATGTAGAAATTAATAAGTAAATTAGAAAAAACAACGTCTACCACCCATCAAATTATACAGAACTCAATTAAAATCATCACGACATAAAACGTCTTAACCAAACAGGAGCCACAGAAATCAATGTCCAAACAAAAACAAAGGGTTCGCTTGTATCATACTGTGTTTTTAAACCCCTTGGCAAAGGAACCACGTTTGTTTGCTCGGCGGGGGTGGACAAATACACTTTCTTTGTACTTGCCGACATCGTGTACTCTGTTTATTTTAAAATTTACATATTGTCAAGTCCTTTTGGACTTTTTTGGTTTGCTACAGTAATATAAAAGCTAGTAATTATGTAATATGTTTAATATTTGTAGTGTTTATTAATTCATGAGGGTAACCTGCACGTTTTGCTCGAAAAAGGTTAATATGATAGTACAAAAATGTTAGTACAACTTTATAATATTGTAGAACAAAGTTGCGGCTATTATATCCGTTCTATTATGTTACGGGTATAATAATGTTTCACGTGTAATTTTAACTTTAAACTTTGCTTGTCCTGCCACAGTTTAATGACATTTGCTACGTGATATGTTTATTTTATCTCCGTAAAACTCGCCGCTTTAGAAAAAATAGTTGATAATGTTCTCCTATTATGTTAGGTCTTGGTATAAAAATATCACGCTCATTGTATTCACGACGTGTACCCTTCCGCGCCTCATCATTATAACCCAAACTGTGTACTCAGCGTCCCTAGGCAGATAAATAAATATTCATGGCTTCGTTTATATATTTATACCCGTCATAATCATTTGGGACTCCTCTTTGCATCCGCATGTTACGTATCAGGCGTGTTTTGATAGCTTTATTTAATGAGTAATATAAACATCATCTCCGATGTTTAACGTGATAAATATGTAATCCATATAACTTGATTGCGTGTTAATTAGTGTATAATTGAGAAAATACTCTTGATTTAATTGTCATAGTGACAAACGAATCTGTCTCAACTCTCAACAGAATTCAACTAATTGTCATCACAATAATGATGCGCACCCTAAAATGTCGAGATTCTTGACATACTTAGAGGGGTTCAAATTGACTCAATGTTTGTTTAAAATAAGACCATTAGGCACCAAAATAAAGAGATTATATCGTAGTAACGCTTCTCTTAATCCGTGATGGTTGATTAATGTAACTTGTACGTACGTGCCGTAAATCGATCTCTAGAATTGGCGTTACTCCATTGCTCCTTTAGATCTAAGATTTCTGCTTAAGTCTCAAACACGCACTAATTGATGCTTCCAATTAAGGGCGATAGTGATACTCGTTAAGAGCAGAAATCTAACCGTTTCACTCTGAATTCATTTGACAACACCAGAGCCATTATATTGTACAAGATATAAATGTCAAGCGTACACGGGTCGGCGCTGACGTGTAAGTTCATCACAATTAAATCTCATTACGCAAGTAATTTTCGTATTTTATTTGTTTGCACATAAATGAATTATCATTTGCGTTCGTACCGTTAATCCCCAATGCTAATTAATATTATAAGCTCATATTTGGGTGTAGTGTTGCGAAAACAGATTTTAATTTAATATTAATGGACATGAAATTATGCCATGGACTTAATATGGTAAGCTTTGTATAACTAATAACTATTTCTTCAATAAATTATTTATTGACGAACCTTGTCGTTTATTAGCGTGTTTATGATTGTATGTAAAATATATAAAATGTTTTCTATACGTCGCACAATTCATCTACAAGATGTCTTAATTGGAAGATACATTTCTTAGATTTCATTTAAACAACTAAGAGCTTACTAAATAATAAATGAATAAAAAAATCCAAAGAGGTCGTACTTATATTTCAAGAGGTGTTTGCTGCGCGATATTTCCTGAGCGCTGTAATAGTAAATCCAGATGTGTAATGGCGACAAAACTGGGCTTGAACTATGCTCTGGATAATTCGGTGTTTTGTTAAAATATGTTCTTGTCATTGCCAGTACTAGTAAATCTAGATGTAGACCTGCGAACGGGGTGTAATGGCGACACCGGAACACGAATGCCGAAGACACCTGGGCTTGAACTATGCTCTAGATAATTCGACGCTTTGTTGATATATTTTCTTGCTATAGAATGGATAGGTTGGGTTTTAGATATTTATTATCAAGGCAGTTGCTAAAAATCTTAACATTATGTACATAGTTGTAGTAAATAATGTATCCCACAAATACTAAAAAAACTTATATCAATATCTTTGAATACGCTGTAGATATTTATAATTTTAGAGTGCAATTTATTAAGCTTCTTCGTTTTAAAATACTTCTTCTTCTTTTGTTCCTGGCCCTCCTGTCTCAGACGGAATTTGCCAACGTCAAGTTTTCACACAGAACATCAGTGTATGGTATATAGTCTGTTACTTTTTGTATTGTATGATTGAATCTTTCAACTCGATTTATCTTAAAGGAACCGGATAGATAAATTGTAAAGAATGACAAGTGATGTGAAATTATGTGAGCTATAAAAGCTTTTGTAATTAGAAGGGAATGTTAATTATAAGGATAATGTACACAATATGAAAACTCATTATGTATGAAGTCACTGCTTGTGGAAAAGGGTCAAAAAGTTTAATTTTAAGTTAAATATTGTGTTCTTACAAAATGATCCTTAATATTTATTATAAACTTCGAAATTTGTTGTTTTGAGGATCAGGTAGCTAGAGATTTATAATATGTTGTATTTTTTGATGTTTACGAACGTCGTACCCAACTGCACATTTTATTTAAAGTATCCTATTTTAATATTATAAACGTGAAAATTTGTATGTTTACGTGTCAATCACGCCGCAACTACAAAACGGATTTTGATGAATTAATATGGTAAGCATATGATATGTCATAGTACACACGTAGGCGATAGAATAACATTTACAGACCAATAGGTAAAATAAAATAAAATAATATAACGAGGTATTCCAATTACAGTGTTTAAAATTTTAAATCTATGCACATTTTCTCCCGACTAAGTAAATAAAAACCAATAATTAAACAACGAGTATTATTCGATACGTACAATCTCAGCGGTGAAAGTGCGAGCCAATTAATTTCTTTCGACGGCGCGTTAAATTGTCCTGGCGAAGTATTCGCGAACTTCCAGCACATTTTAAACTTTACAATGGCTTCGCGAAATCACGCTTGTTTTCATTTCATTATTACTCGAAATTATTAATTTACAAAGTTCATATTTAGTTTTAACGGAATCTAAAGAATAATAACGTAAGAAAAGCTTTAACGCTTTCAGGTATAACAATTTTTAAGTAAAATTCGGTTTTACAAAACAACCGACTAAAAATACAATTTTTAAATAAACATTTGAATTCAACAATATACCATAATTTGCAAAAATTATCATCGAGTAATTGTTTTTAAATTCGACTTCTTAGTTGTTATTTAAGGCGCATAACCTTTTGAATTTAATTAAAAACATGTTTTAAGTCTATTTTCCAATTGCTTCTTACTAGGCGTAAGTCAAAAGCGTATCTATAATATACGTAACCGCTCGTTAATGAAAACGATCGATATCTGTTATACATACTATGACGTTCCGTCGTTTATAGGAACCGGGCCTTTAATCGGCTTCCGTGAGGTTAGGAAGCTATTGTGTAAAGCATGGATGCACAGACTTATTAAGACTAGCCACTTGGACAGATCATGAACACATGGCGGGCCGGCCGACAGCTTACATGCAATATTTAAATAAAAATTCGATTACATTATCATATTTTTAAGAACAAAGTGTAAAAAATCTTAATATATAAAACAAAGATGAGTTTGTTACAACACTTATAACTCGAGATCTGCTGAAGCAATTCGGCCGAAAATTCGTAAGAGATAGCTTATGACCGGGAGAATAACATAGGATACTTTGAATCCCAGAATTCCCGCGGAAACGGTTTATATACGCATGTGAAACCGTGGAGCACAGCTAGTAATTAATATAATTATTAAGTCATTTTCAGACCACACATAGCTTATTCCGTTGATTTTCGAGGAGTTCCCTGGAATATCTTCCATATGGATGATTAGACTTGAACCAAATTTCTATGGGACCACACATGAACTCTACTCTTTCGAATGCAAAAAGAATTTTCCAAATCGGTCCATAAACGCCGGAGATATGCGGTAACATACATAAAAAAATACGGTCGAATTGATAACCTCCTCCTTTTTTTTGAAAGTCGGTTATAAAGAAATATACTCCTTACATCTACATAGTCCACTCACCATAATGTGAATCCTTATCGTTGGGAATGTTCCCGTTGGGCTCGAGGCGGTCGAGGCACTCCTCCGAGTAGCCGTTGTAGGAGAGCTTGCCGCGCGCGCCGCCGCCGCCGTTCTGCCGGCCGCGGCACTCGCCCTCCCCTTCGGACTCGTCTTTTGTTGCTGTAACAAGAAATGCAATTGTTTTAATATGTAACGTTTAGGTACACATGCGAAAATATTATATCTATATACATAAAACAAAGACACTTATAACTCGACATCTGCTGTACCAATTCGGCGGAAAATTCGTAGGAAGATAGCTTAGGACCAGGAGAATGACATAGGATACTTTTAATCCCGGAAATCCCACGGAAACGTGCTATATACGCGAGTTCACCTGGACTATGGCTCGGGTTCATGTAACATATTGCTTCTAAAGAAAACTCTATCAGTTCAACTAATGGTAAATATATTTTCCTCGAGTCCTTCATCTCCAATTGCGAAAATTATTTTTAAACATTGTGAAAAGTGTCTTCGTTGTTTTTTAAAACGTGTACCTAATAATGTAGCCATAAGAATACTTTTCTAGGTTGCCTTTGTTAATTAATCTAACCTTTGTTGTTAGACCTAACCTTTTATTTTTAAGTGCATCGGATAATGAAGCTGTGTAATTTTCTTTTAATAAACTTATTTTTAATTCAATAAGTTGCAAACAAACGTACTTTATATACCCGTGTCATTTGCTTGTTAATAAATGCTATCCGACATGCTTTAATTCAAATTAATTAGTTTAAATGGACGCTGTGGTAAATTAAATAAATACTTATTGAGTAGAACATTGAAAAGGCACTTAGACGCCAAAATTTAATTAATAACCATTTCCAGTAGGCCTTTATGTACAAGCCGGGGACATTAAGTACAGGTTTGGCTATTCAACCGTCCGTTAAGGGGCTTTCATTATAATTGCAATTAGAATTAAAATAATGTTTTTCACTTAGCGAGGCTATTAAGCTTGCGGTTCTTGTTGGAAAAAGAAAGACCGGGAAAATGTATGAAGACAAATAATAATAAAAATGGGCGTACGGCACTGTAATAGAAGTTTCACTTACAGTTTATATGGTACTATGGCGCGGTGTTAAATATAATAAATAAGAGAGAATCAGTACTAAAAACAAAGGGTCTATACTTATTACTCTAATTTATCTTTTTATTGTCATTCGATGTTGTCTTTGCCATACACAAAAAATCAATGATATATGTTTCATTTGCAAAATTGCACAAACAAGCAATATAAAATACCCTTAACCAGAATAGAGCATATAAAAACTGCAATAAATTTTTAGACACGTCATAACATTTTCGAAACGATATTTCAACACCCCACCATCACTCAAAATAAATCCAACATTAGTGCGAACCGTATATCAAAATACGATAATAAAACAAATTACGATACAAAAATGTTCGCCGGATGACAAATTGATTGCTTCAATTTCCATTTCGATTTCGATGCTCCGAGGGAGCTTTCGTTTTGACACATAATTAATCGAGTTACATGTGGTTATTGAAATTTGTACTGAATTTTAAGCTGCCCGTTTATACGCAATGATGATACAATACATTTGTTTGCGTAATACGTTGTTGTAACAATTAAATTGTATGATAGATTACAAATATGCGATACAATGCATGAAGCATTAAGAGTAAGATTATCTTTCAACTGAAAATACGATTTGTTTCGAACTAAAATTTAAGCAAAATATTTGTATGTAGGAAGAGTAAGAATATTCAATGCATGCAAAAATGCCAACTTTATTCATTCATTTGAAAGTTCTGTTTTAACTTATGTCTTCATTTCCATTCATGTTCCAATATTGCAGCGGAAGTCCAAGTCTTGAATGTTATAAGCTTGACGAATAGAATATTGACCATTACAGGTAACAAGTAACAACACCACACATGCCAAGATATTCTCATAGACTGTGATTGGCTAAATTCAAAATATAGCGCTAACAAGCTTCTATATTTTTTCTATATTAATAAGAATTATATTACAATGGCAAATTAAATTGACATTCGTTTCAAATGTACGTTAATCACTACAAGTAACAACTACAGATGCAAAGATAACCAACTTCGATTGGCTACAAGTCAAGGGTAAAGCTGATAGCAGGGTTAAAGCTAATACCCAGATGAAATCTTGAACATACGTTTCAAGGGTCTTATTTTCCACAATATTTCAGTATTGCAGTTTGAACTGTTGTGATTACATTAAGCTGTTATTCGTCGTCCACGAATAATAGTTTAAACTGAAATTGATATTACGGGTAAGAAGTAACAACCACAGATGCCAAAGATAACAAACTTCGATTCGCTACAAGTCTGGCGAGAAGGTGATAGCGTAAACTCACGCCAGGTTAATTCTGTTAATAACTTTCAAAAAGGATGAATGCTGTAATATTTTTTCCTAAAATGAGTGAATGATATAAATATAACGAATTCCATAGATGCTTATGCTATAGCAGAATAATATGCATAAATTGGCTACAAGTCAGGTGGGGACTTGATATCAGTTTAAGCCTTATTTTTTACTGGCTATTTCGTGCGACCTCTCTTCTTTGCAGCTTTTTGATATCAATCCATTACTTTTTGTATCGAAACATTACACACATATATAAAAACACAAATAATTTATTTTATAATATTACTATAAACTATAAATTCTTAAGAAACAAGAACGGTATTATCCTGATAAATTAAATAGTGCCACGATTTTCATGTACATAAACCACTAAAAGTACCAACTGAAGATACTAAGATAACAAACTTCGATTGGCTATAAGTCAGTTGATTGTGGAGTTTAATCCAGGTTAATTCTGTGCACAATTTTCAAAGACGCTGTAAGCTTTGTTTACACAGTTCTTATCTTTGATGTTGTAGTGGATAATCTGTGCTAAACGTTTATTTAAAAGACTATTGTGATAACAACGTAATTATAGGTTTTAGAAAGGATAAAGATTTTCATTTTAAGAATGTTTTATCTAATTATATCTCCCTGTAAACAAGTAAATATTTAGATTGATTTATTCTGCTATATTTAATATGGTTAAAACATGAATTTTTGTCATCGATATCTTAAAAATGATAAATTAATAGATAATTATTACGAAAATAAGAAAATAAGATAAACTTAGGTGATCTCGTGGATTAGAGATGTGGACGAGAAAGACGACTAACGGCCGTTTTCAATATTCTATCTATCATTTGTTTTGCTTACTAAAGTAAGGCAAATCTATCTATTTGCACTTACTTTGATTTCAATACGCTGTCGACGGATAGCCTTTGCTATGACTTTTGACAATCAAATGTCATTTTATCTGAGATTACAATCTATCCATGATCTTTGATACATTATTGAAAACGGCCGTAAGAGAGAATAACGTGAGCATTTGATTCACTAATTGTATACAAAATGCGTTCCGCATACAGACCAGTGAGACCAGTGACCCTACTTCTGTGACATTCTATACAAAGAATATTACGATCCTTCGATACGTCGACGCCTAGCATAACAAAACAACTCAATTACATTTCTTAAAATAAGCTAAAAGTATGATTTCACTAATATCCCCAGTTTACCCCGAACATATTTTCCTGCATGTCCAATTACCCAGACAATTTAACTCTGCCTTCTACGGCGCTAAATTACAGTATTCATTATGCATGCACCCAGTTTCATGCGTCGCCGAAAAGAGTGGCCATCTGGCGCAGACCAGCTTCAGCTTTCTTGGAAATTTAGTGTTTTCATAAAGCACTATGAATTTATTCTGAATATCTAGTACGTAGTTTGTGGGTGCTTGAACTGTTTAGTTGTTGGAAATTAAATCCTTACTATAATATTAAACATGCGAGTAACTCTGTCTGTATTTTTGTGTCTTCCTCCCGGCTAAACTATTGATCCGTTTTGGATGAAAATTATGTACAAAGATTGTTTGAAACCCCAGAAATGGACATAGAATAGCTTTTATCCCAGGAGAACGGGAGATATACGCAGGTGAAACGACGAAGCACAGCTAGGTAAAAATAAGCCTGTAGGTTTATCATCATATTATTATTTTGCGTTAGTTATTATACAAAAAATGATCAAGCAACTACAACAAGCTATAAACAAGGCTATAAAAATGCATAGGGATGAACAGACATAGAAAATTTACTGTTATTGTAAATCTACTGTTTACGATGTTTTTGCACTTTACAATTCATCGAAAACGTAAATAAGCGTCGCTTGTTTAATGCACGCATAATTTTCAATCGAGATAGCTTTAACGACCAATAAATCACACATAAAAAGGCTTACATGCGCAGATTCACGTGGCGAGGCGCTGCGGCGAAACTCCCGCCCAAACTGCTCCGAAATTCAGGACACAATCGGTGACAAATTGAGCGGCTTATCTTTTGTTTCCCACGCGGCCGAGCTTAACAATTTCCAGCTACACTTATTCCAAGACTGCACGGCTTTCGAAAAATTTCAATTGCCCGTTTTTCTTTGTCGGACCTATTATTGAACAATCCACTTTGACGAGCCTGAAATTTATTTAGGGCTGCCACTTTGAAAAAAAGGCACCAAATTTTAAAATTCGCGCGTAGAGTACTCGAATAAAATATGTACACATTAACGGTGTTTAAAACGTGAATTTCTCACGTCCCAATAAACGCGAAAGGCGCGAAATTTCCGGAATGCCGCGCGCTGGCAGCCCTAATTGCGGGCCGAAAACCACGTATGTAGTTCATTAAGCGAAGTTACGAGCACTTGAGCCGGGCCGCAGCCGCCGTAGGAATGCGCTTAGATATCAGATTACCGTATTGAAATACCATTGTTCACGCGAACGATAATGCCCGCAAACAATGGAAGTGTATATATTTACGCGATCGCCTGTTTTCCGGGTAGATTAGGGGATTAAGCGGTTTGAAAAGCACGCGCGGTACACCGTAAACGACATTTGTACAAACCAAAGGGAATATTGATATTGACAATCAATAATTGGTCGTACGTGGTTTAAGCGATTATCCAAAACAAAATTGAATAACTTTTAATGTTCGATTTATGCAGCAATTCTATAACATTATTAAGACTAGTCGTCTTTAAATATTTATGATTAACATTTTCTTATAAATCACGTATGTACAATTAAGATATTTTAATAGGAAGCACTAATTGAATAATTTCGCTTCAAATCGGTTCCATAATAAATTACCATAAGAGTTTCCTCAACACATAATGATTGGACTCAAAAGGAAAAACATACGTTTTCACAACAGTTGTCTTCCGCCACAGGAAACATAACAAACGGTTAGTCAACTCTGCAATAATATTCAAAATGATTCATTCACACAAATATACGCTTATTACGTCGTATTTTGACATTTTATTACATGTCAACTTTTAGCTAGCATACAAAATAAAACACGTATGACACTACAAAAGAGATTGGCATTAATAACTTCAAATAAAACAATGAAAAGAAATACATACATATATCAAATATGTACACCTCACAACATGAAGAAAAATACGCCGAAATTATTCACAAAATGAGACAAACTTGAAACAAACAAGCCGTCAAAATACGTCCCCGTTATTTGTCCTCTTATGAGGTTAACAATTCGACGTATTACTCCGCACCAACACCGCAAACTTGCCAGTTGGCATACCGATCGTAGCATTCACCGTGCTTCCGTTCAGTTTGTAATTAGTGTCTTGCATTGTTTCCTTGTTGCTCCGTTCCGGCGGATGCTATCGGAGATCAATCTCTATAGTGCGCCTGACAAGCATACTTGTACAGAATACCCCTCGCAAGGGTTCAACCCGTGTTCATAATTAATGACGATTTGAGAATATAAACACGGTTCGAATAACATGCGGGTGTATTGTAAACGAAATTTGAATAAATTATCCGTTCTATTTTTCGGAGATTTTGAAAACATCGATTCAAGGTTTCCTAATAACTTTACGTTGGAAACGTATTGTACAAGAATAATTAATTTCTTGACGTTTCCATTATTATAATAACTCAAATGGTTCAGTTTTGTATTAATAGAGCCCGTAAGCCGAATCAAGAAGTTAAAGTTTTAATTAATTTGTGAAACAAGGCTTTGGTTAGTTTGATAAAAATTACAACAATTGTACTTAAATTATTGCAAATAATTCAATTGAAATTACCACTCAACGTAAACCAAGAAATCAAAACAGGAAATAAGAATAAAATGTGTGCATTAATTCACATTCTTCACGATTTTATATTCGGTGTTGAGTTGCGGAAACATTACCCACCGGCAACCTTGCGTCTGCGGTTTTTATATTTTTACTGCGATAACATATTATTTCAAACATATCCGCTTCAGTATAAATATAACGATTTTCTATAGATGAATAGAATATTCTAGATAGATAACTATTTCATTTTCTTGTAACAACTGATCTTAGATGATATCTAATTTTAATTAGATTAAATTTTAATTAGACGAGATGTGGGCGCAGTTGCTCATTCATTCACACGCCGAATAAATTATTAACACACGTCTAGGCTGAATCACTTGTGCTAATGACGTAGACGGAACATAACAATGCAATGAACGAAATATACTTTTTTATTGCTGCGGCAAACAATAATGCGGGTCATCTGATAGTAAATGAAGTCTACTGTCTATGAACAGCTATAACTTCCGAAGTGGCAGAGGTGCTTTTCTTGCATGATCCTTAAAGACATATGGGACTTAGGGTTCGCCATTTTCGTATAAATTTGTTCGAAGGGAAAATATCGTTTCTAGGCTATACCGTTCGAAATTGCATAGGAGGCACACAGAGGTGATTCCACCTGTGATCTTGTTTGCTTATTAACTTTATAAATTCTCAAATAAAGTGAAGAGTGAAATGCAAAAGAGTGAGACAGTAAAATTATTTTTTACATTAAGACTCCCTAAGATCTTAACTAATTGTGAGTGTGGTTCCGAAACTAGGTAACTTAATACCTGTACTTCAGGTCACCAGACCCACACTCTTCGCAACAAGATACTACCACTACAGCAACGTAACATAAATTAATATTTGATTACATACACTACACCATTACACAGGGATAACTGAACAAATGAGTCAAAAAAGATGACTCAATTCCGCACATTCAGAATTAAAACCCGTCATAGACTACCGGTGGGGTAAGATAATTTCATATTCATTTAAGGTCACTTTATAAATCGCAGGACATGAGATGGGTCTGGCATGTGTCACGTCATTAAACATGTAATCTCATCACGTTTGATAGCTATCGGAATTGTGAATGGATTGAGCTTAATCCACTGTGACATCATCAATTTAATGTGGAAAAGTACGTAAGTTGCTTTTTATAATAATAATAATTGAGAATGTTTACGAATATGTTTAGTACGTACATTTAACATATTATGGGTGCAATGACGTGCTAACTTGCTAGGTAAATTTTCTAGTTTACAGAAAAGAAAACAAGTTGCAATGGGTTAAAAACGCGATAGCCCTACGAACGAAGCATTTATCGGCTTGATAAAATAGCTGTTCAAAAAGTGTTCAATATTTGAGATATGTACTTATAAGATTATTTATTATTTGAAATCATCATAATATAAATACCTAAAGGATAAGATCGTATTTGGCCATATATTTTGACCGTTACTAAAGCAATTAAAATGATATAAAACAACATCAAAACAGTACATTCAAACCACGTGTAAACCTTATCATCTATATCAAATGGCAAACCACTGAGGATATTATCAATTTCAAAGGAAGTAGTGACTGTTTGATGTTCCCAGTAGGCGATGTCAAATTTGACGAGGGTTCCGATCGACTGCCCTGTGGTTAGGATCTGCGAGAATCTTATCGAGAGTATTCTATTTCTAATTTAGGATAGAAGTAATTTCACTTGCCACCTGATGTATGAGCGGGTTGTATGACTATTGTAGAATATAATTGTTTTCTGATGATTACTGAGCGTTGCGGTTATAAAATGGTTTTTATGAAGACCGAAGAACTGTAAATGAAATTTAATGAATTACAATTTGAAATGTTAATTCATTCATCACTCATTTCGATGATAGTTTAATGGCTTAAAAATAATAAAAGTCTTAAGGAGAGTCCCCCTCACAGACAATAAAAGGGGAGCAACCGGCACTTTTGGCTGACTTAAATAGGTCAGCGTAAGAAAAACTTGCCAGACTTTGTAATTAATGATCTCTATTAACGCCTTTTTGGTGGAGGAGGAGCGGAAGGTAAGGATAATTTCTTTATTCAGACAAATGTAACCTTCATTAATAAAATCATGGGTAAGCATTTCCCAGAATAAAAACAAATTGTAAAGAGCAAAGAATTATAAGACAAATACCAACAAATAAATTACGACGTTATTGAATGTGTTTTTTTGCTCAATAGGACATTGTCACAGAAATACTTGAAGATAATTTTTTAACAATACTTTGAAAATTTAAACCTATTTTTAAGAAACTTTAATATTTTCGATAAATTCGTGAGCAAACAACCACTTACGAAATTAATTAAACATACATTATGCTTATAGGCCTATATGGATCATTATTCATCATAATAAAATAATACCGAATTCCTAACACATATATTACACACATAATTTAATATATATAACCTTTTACAGCATTTCTTAAAAATATATTATGCAAAAGATGGATCAAGTCATTACAAGGGCAATTCTAAAATTTCACACAGTAAATTCAGCGAACTTGAACTTCTAGTGCCCCAAACAAACACGTACAGTATACGAAACTTTAGGTTCTATTTATGTCTTGTTGCGGTCTGCGTAAAGTTTGACCTTTTCGCCGCGATAACGGTCTCGTTTCGGCCTTCAAGGAAAGCCTTTTACATACTGAAATAGTTTTTGTGTTATGATGGCATTAGAACCTTTTTGTGTACATATTTTCTGAATAGTTGTGGGGAGATAAAAAGCCCTTTGAATGGCTTTCGGAAGAATAATATCATTGCTTAGTAACTTTGATGCCTTGACAACCGGTGAATGTTATAGGGTTGTTCTTTTACGTGTGTTTGTAGGTATATTATTTTTATTTTTATGAACTTGTTTGGATGTTTCAATTTATTTATTATGTTTGAATACCATATAGGTTAGCTATTCAATAGTTAAAACTAAATTATAGTTTCTTTTAAATATAAAGTAACCCTTATTGGCATTACTTTATTGGCAATTCTGCGTCCAGTCACATAAATAACATCGATGCTTAATTAAAGTTCCTTATAGAAATTAACATAAAATCGGATTGCTGTTAAACATGGAACAGGGAACCAATTACAGCGAGTTGTATACAATAATTGAGTGTAATGAAATACGACCAGCCTGAGGTCTGAATCACTCGTGAATCACTGAAGGTTACAGCACCCCACACGCATGTTTACCTTTATATAATGTTTGTGCTTTATATAACTACAGTTATTCTTACTGGTTAGCGCTAGTAATGCTGTAATGTTTGTGTTGCTTTCGTGTAGTGATCTCATTTCCATTATCATTTCAATGGATGTTGTATTAACATTTGTAAACAATAAGAATAGAAATGTAATATAAATTTGTCCTTTTACGATTTTATGGTATAATTCTTATAATGTAAATGGCTATGATTAAAAGTCTATATTGTATCAAGTTTAAAGAAAATATAATATCGTTATTCGTATAGGGCATTAATTTTTAAGCCAATTGAAAGCTCCATTGAATTTGATGCATATATCTCGCCATTGACTTAGTCTAAGTAAATTATTTTATAACTTCTATTGAAATATATTATGTAAAAACCCACATTCAAATGTACCAATCATAATCGCCTATAATTACATTCATTTCCACACCAATAAATAAAGCAACATTTAGCGATCACGCGTCAAAACGTATTAGAGACCGTGATATAAATAGCGCATCGAGTGTTTGTTACAGTTACGTCTTAGCTAACAGGGGGAAGAACAAGGGGATCGGTTAATAACCTCTCCCTGGAGGCAGGCAGTCAAGCAGTCAGGGACAGTCGTTCACCCGCACAATCCAGGCCGGCTGTGGGACTCTAAACAAACATGCACGAAAGCGTGTGAGTCAGACGGTAATAATTGTGTCAATATGAGATACTTTCAGCCGATCACGAGAAAGACGTATTCATTTTTAAAATGTTGATGTAGGTAGATATACCTATATAACAACAAAAACATATACATTCACTCGTTCACTGAATAATGACAAAATTTCGAAAACAATTAACCTGTCTGACCTGTGAATATAGTATTTGACAAAGAGATAATTTCTGGGTACTTTGTGTAAGAGAGATCAGTTACGACGCATGTCTAGTTGAAAATAAATTATGGAGCTGAAATTTTGCAAACACGTATGAAAATGCTCATTGATAATACAACATTCCGATAACATAAAACTGGTTTAACGTTGCAACTGTATTAAATACGAGAAATGCATTAAAGACGCCGGCAATTAAAATGCAAATTCCATTTAGAAATCCGATGCCACTGTAAATATTTCTGACGTTTCAAACATGTGTAACATACCGTAGAGATACTAATTTCAAAGTTCAAACTGGCGCTTGATGATTTGCCAAACGATAACGAAGTATAATATGAACCGATGATTTTAATAAGTTCAACGAACTGCATGAACTCGTGCAGCCGCGTGAATAAGATCGTTCCCATTCGCCATTAAAACATTGATTTATAACGTTTCGACTAATAAATTAAATACAAAGCAGATATGCAGGACTCCACAATAAGTTATGAAGCAATAAATGCTGATAAACATCGCAACGGTCATACATTAAGTGGAGCTATAAATACAAATCATTTCATGAATCAATAAATCAGCTTTCTCGATGTACTTCAAATAAATCAGATCACTCTCATCTTACTTCAAACGGGAAATTAAATTATGACAAATGAACGTTATCGCGGTGTTCAAACCGAGAGTCAAACGAAAGGCTTTACATGAACCAAACAATAAATAAAACATCGAGTGCTTTGAACTCTATGTTAAAAACATTACAAGGAGCTTACGTAATGCTCGTAACGGACGTTTGAGCAACACAATTGAGGCAATAAAGACAAAAACATTCTCAAGTGGCCGAGTCACCATTAATATAGCATTAGGGGCAACAGTATGTCAGTGGGGAATTGAAATCCGAGGGTCCGTAAATTGATTTGTAAAAGTATAAATCATCGAGAAACTGAGGTGCAATAAAGTGCAGTCGACGAGGCTGTTTGTATAGACGATAGACAATAGCGAGGGTCGACAAAAGGCCGACCAGCGTTTATGGTTACTATGTGAGAAAACAATACCCTGTTGCAGTGCGGTTGACTGACTGAACGAGCTCGTATTTTCTTTTGAAATCGGTATAATATAGTAGTTAAGAGCTAAATGAAGCGGTGACGGTCTACCAGTGTGGTCTAGTTAGCGCAAATGCAGTGGATTAATAATATGGCGATTGAAAACTACGATTTCAGATAATTCTAGATCATTTATTTTGATGTTACCTAGTAATAAATATGTAACTTCAAAACCTTATAAAAAATGTAAGATGATATCGATGTAGCAATCATACTTTTCATCGGGATAATGGTAATAAAAAACAATAAATAGAACATTAGTAACAAAAACATGACCACGATGTATGAAAGGATCGCATGTCGACGTGTAGCACATGTTGCCGCAGGGCAAGTAGGACGAACTATAATCACCTCGCGGAAGTCTGCTATCAATCATCGGCCGCATAGTGATGTTGAACCCTTATCCCGTGGCGCGGATGAGAACGATTCGGCAATCACACATTTTCAGCGGGAAAAATTTAAATAAAGAACACTTATCTATACATAAATACATGATGCTAAAACTTTGGACTTCTTATTAAGAAAATTGCGCGGACGCAGGAGCATAAAATTTGGCACACTTATAGTTTATGTGTAGCAGAACGCTAATATTTTACAATAATTACGCTTATAAAGTACATTAAATAAATAAATAAAACATTACACACACTATCATGTATTTCACACACACATAAATAGACAAGTATTTGTCGAATTTCGTCCAATGGACGACCACTAGCAGTAATAAAAACATGATCACCAGGTATCCAAGGATCAAATGACGTGACACATGATGCCGCATTATACTACTTGCCCAAGTAGTATAATAATCACGCCGTGGAAGTCTGCTATCAATCATAGTGATGTTGAACCCTTGTGACGTAGAGCGGATGAGACCGATTCGGTAATCATAATCTTTTTTGGCGGGAAATTTCGTTCTATAAATTGCGACACTATTTTTAGATACCGTGACGTCATGCGAATACATTTTTATATTATTACAAGCAACACGCTAGCCCTACACAGTCAATCTAGAATCTAGATCAAGATTAATCAGAAAAAAGATCACGATCCGGATCGGTCTGGCGTAGGTATCTGTCGGATCTCATTTCTATGAGATTTTCTACAAAAAAATGTATTAACATTTTCATTTCTTCAATTCGGGTTTGAATAACAAACATAGTAACAAAACAGACATAGCTTCGTATTTTGTAATAATTATGGATGGGTGAGGGATCGGTTTTCCATAAGGTAGGTGTCCACATATCAGCATCTTACGCATCTATTGAAACGGATTTCATATTCTTTGTATAGAAAGTCACACAAGTCTGTCCACTGATCCGCAACGGAACGCATTTTCTATACATAAAATGAATCCGAAGCGTTTATTATTGACATATGGACACTTAACATTAATTACCCTTCTATGTATACGTTTTCAATTATCAGATCAAATCATCATTGCCACAAATAACATTCGAGCTTATCGATTAATACGATACCAATTATAGTGGATAATTACACCACTGCATCTTAACATCATGAGACAAGTCGTCTTGCCGTCCTATGGCATTAAAATGTAGGACATTTAGAACAACCCTGGCATTGCTTACATTCTCGTGTCGTGTATTGATACCCCGTAAATGAACAGTTGACAGGAGCTTCCTTATATAGATTTAGAGCCGATGCTCGGGATGATGATTCACAGTATAAAGGTCACTCCCACGCACACCCGTGAATTGAACGAAATGAATTTATTGTGTAATGTTTTTATGTTTCCTTTCACTTCTGTAATTCGATAATAACATTTTTATTGAGCAAATTTTATTTACATTCTGAAAGCGACTCAATTAGCGAGCTAAGAAATAAGAAAAGTACTTTTTAAGAATCCGAGTTATAAGGAACAAAACCTTTGAAGAATATTTCGAGAACGGACCTTATTTTCTTATTTTTATTTTCGCGCTCTTTCTTAAAAAATTGCTAAAGAATCTTATTTATTTTAACTTACGCGTTTTTTCCACATCTCTTTGACCACACTTCAAAATATTACAATTATTTTAAGTAATAAAGGTTATTATTAACTAACTAACTAGTATGTTTTCTCGGTTCCTGTGATGATTTGATCAAAATCCTTTGCTAGTCTTGTTGTAACATCTACCTGTATGCCAATTTCAACCCGATCCGGTCCAGCGGTTTGGGCTGTGCGTTGATCGATCACTATGTCAGTCAGTCATTCAGTATTCACCTTTGAGTTTTATACAAATAGAAGTAATAATACACAAATAAAAGTATATACATGACGAATTACATCGTTAGCTGCAGCATATATAGCATCGTTAGCTATAAAATTCACACATTACACTTCCAACAACAACATCATTTTAGCGCCAGCACAAATCCCATTAAAATTAACCACAGGCATACATATTTACATGATTAATATCTAAAAATAGACCATGGAATCGATACAATTGGTTATTCATATGTTTGTAAGATAGACCCTAATCGCCGTTTCACGTGCGAATGGGTCAAGTTGAAAACCGCACTCAATATATACGTAAACAATAAACAAGCGTTTCTAACAACCATAAAGTTTGGATTATGGAGAGTAAAATAAGGTATAGAGCGCCGTATTGCGAGTATGAACCATAGACGGGTATAAACTGACCCGAAATTGCCATCTTCCTATTTAGTCATATGAATATTATAAAACATTATTCTAACTAATTAAATAACAGGAAACGGAATAAAATTGTATGTTATCCTTGTTTTTTTTGTTCGAGTGTGTTGTGTGATCAGTGTAAAACCATTTTATCTAAATGACGTGTTCAAAATGCTTGTGGGCTCCCTATACGATTTAAGTGTTAATACTTTAACTCTTAAATAAACGGTTTATGTAAGGATCGTAAACATCGTGCGTGATTTTATCGAACATTACGCACTTCATCATCGTCAATTTTAAACGATTTCGATGTAAATATTTCCATAACCGTCTACAGATAATTGAGCTACGCGAAGGTCGACTCGCATCTGTTAAAATTCTAAACCTCGATAGAATAAATTGGCGTTTAAATTGCCCCATTGCTTTCAATATTAAAAAAATATATATATTCCTGGACATTTAATAATACGCCATCTAGTCCCAAACTAAGCATAGCTTGTATAATCGGCGTTAGGTAACTGATAGACATACTTTTTTTGTAAATACATACATACTTTAGATAAAATAACACTCAGACAGTAGAAAATTACAATTTTTATCGCATCATAATTTAAATTCGACCTTTTCGTTTAATTTAAATTACGGATAGTCAGAATTAAACCTCTACACGGATGAGAAATGTACCTCGTAAGGAATGATCTTTATAAATATACCCAAATTGTTCAATTAATCCTTGCTACACCATTTTCGGAAGTTGGCAACATCTTAAGCGGCGATAAAAACCATCCACACACCAGTTAATCTCAAAAAGGAGCAAATAAATCACAAAAGTTCGCCTCACAACATTGTTGAAAGTGTTCACGTCTGAAAAACACAATTATTTTGGTAAATCTCACGGAGAATTCAGGTTCAGCGGCCCTTGTACGTCTCAATGGAGTATAAATACAAAACAGAAGGAGGTCGATGTATTCAACCGCAAAATAAACATTGAATACTCTTAATCGGATTTAAATGGAAACCTAGGTATGAAAGAGACGTGATTAATTTTCCCTGAGAAACGCCTATTGAAAATCCGATCATTTATGCTAAATATAATTGGACGTATTCTAAACAAAATAATTTTCTACTCTTTATATCTTTGCTAAATACAAATTTTGTTTCATAATTTTCACTCAAATCATCAAAAGTTCAAATGGTTCCCGCGCCTTCAAATCCTTGTCTAGTCACAACACACAACTTCCTGCTGTTTAGTCATAAAAATCGTTGTACCGTTAACCATGCTAGTGACTGATAAGGGTCACAGGGTGAGGCCAATAGTCTCACAATGACTTCTGATCGATGAATCATGCGCTATCAACGCATTCATGTTTGTATACGATAAGAATGTAGTACTATGAAACGTTGTTATTCGTATCACTCACCAGTATTTTTAAGCACTTCAATATGTTAAACACTCTATACTTTCTTAAGGCAAAATGTTTTGTTCACTTTTCAAAGAAAACGCGCTAATTTCCTCCGACACCTGTGAGCTGACGGAACACACTACATTTTTCTCCTCGCGGCTAGCTAACGTTTGAATGGAATTTGGCGCCGGGCGATGCCATTTTCTGCGGTCGTAAACATGGCTTTTTGATTTACAACATCCATCCATCTTTCTCTATCGTGATGAATAATATCCTTCTATCTCACTCGCATATTTCATGTAATATTTACGTAGAGCGTATGTTAGCCCTCGTCGGTATTATCGTGATACTAAGTGCGTAATACGACATTTATCTTCATAATCTCGTTAGAGAAGATGGAAATATCAGCTAATCTTTTCAGTTTACACGCTTTCAGATTTTTAAGGTTATCTCTATGATACGTAAAGGCCCGTTACGTTACAGGTCCATAAACTTTAATTAGTGTTATCAGTTTACATGAGATTCAATTAGAGATAAAGAAAATATAATGAAAAGTTTATTAATTAATATTATTTTACTATTTCTACTGTGACCTAGAATATTCATATACATAATACAGAAAATTATATACTGGGTGTTTATTTATGTAATCTTGACAAAAATTGGGGATATAAAGTAAGTGTAGTTGAGGGGAATATGTTAGCATATTTTAATTAATATAGCGTCAAGTTATTCTACTCATCATAATTATTAATTCCTATTAAGTACATAAAATAAATAAAATTATTCAATAGCAATAGTAATCTGAGACTGCATAGATAAACCCGGTATAAAACTAACTTTATATATGCATATTATTATTTTTCTGTGAAATTAACCCATATTTAGTATTTACTGAAATCATTTTTTCGGAGATTTTATTTAGAAACAAGACACGACAAAACATACTTGACGATGATACAAAACAACTGTTCGTAACCTTACCAAATAAATATAATAAAGTTACTATAAACAGTACAATATGTGGTTTTTCACCTAAGTCAATAAAAGATGTTAGTGTATAAAGATGTGTTTAAATATACTAAGGGGTTAATAGCCCGTTGAGGAAAATGGCTCAATCGATGGAAGGGGAACAGGAAACATTCCAGAGATTACGGCTTATTTAAGAAAGCTTAAATAAACAGTCCCATTAGAATTGCTGAGTCTAAGGAAGACATAACGCTGAGTCGGACATGAAATGAAATTGTAACGTTAAATTAAACTGCTACAAATTTCAATAAGTTTTTATTCATTTTGTAGCCTATTTGCAGACGTTACTAACGTACATTACAAATTTATTTTTTATTTATGAACTTTACCGCGCAACTTCGCTTCCGTAACATTATTTTTATATAATTTAAACTATAAAGCCTTTCCCTTTCAATATTCTATCTATCCCTTAATTTGCTTACTAAAAATAGACAAAACTTTCTATTTGCACTTACTTTAATTTCAATATCGTATCGACGTAAAGCCTTTACTATGAACTTTGTCACTCTTACGTCATATAATTTTACATAACAATTTATTATCTTTGATACATTATTGAAAACGGCCGTTAATCGTTTATGAAAAAAAGCATTTGGTGAAGTCGGCACAGTAGCACCTTCAAACACACAAACTCTTTAGTATACTATTAGTATAAATGTAATAGTAGATATATAACCTAATGCCCTACAATTTACTATGCATAAAACCACGTTCCTATCTCGACAATATTCAAATGATTTATATAACTTGTTGATCGTTATCTTTCTTCCCGCGCACTGTGTCAAATATGAAATATTCAACATTACATTCGCTCGTATTTTAATAAATATTATGTTGCTTGCACGCTAAAAATACCCAGCGATGTAAGGCTGCAAATCTTGCTATAAATATATTAAGTTTCATAAACAAGGCTTCATAAAGAAACGTGAATATTTCACGGAGTAAAGTGTGGAGATTGTGTCGTTCCTGACATATTATTGAAGTTTATTTACGTTCTTGACATAACTCTCGTTTGACTGGTATTGTAATAATCTGAGTTATCTTTATACGTTTTATACGAATGAAAGATTTATTAACCAAATAAGTTTGTTGAAAAGATTACGCTCGAAACATAATTTTTCGTAGTTTTAAAGCAAATCTTCTGAAATTTTCACTTAGAATAGTTAATAGGCGTGTATAAGTTATTTGACAAAAATGGATATGATTTTCTTTTGTTTTCACGATATATTTAGACGCATAATATTCAGATACAATTGTTAACATTGCAGTAAATATGTAAAATATACTATCCTCAAGTCACCTTGATTGTAGAGATCAATATCGTTTCCAATGAAATAATATATTGCGGTTTAACTGCGACCTACATACGTCCTGACTTAGTACGTAAATAACTTATTCATATACTTACACCCCTTTTATATAACTAATCTAATGTACTATTATACTGGGAGGCACTGACTTGTAAATGTTTTCAAAAAATCGTTCGGTTCGCGCTTCAATTATTTTTAAAAATCATATTTGTTTTTCTCTTCAATAACATTTAAGTAAGTTTTATGCAGTTAATAATTTTCATTTTACCGCTTTTTTCTCCAAAATTCGAAAATTAAATTATCAAATTTATTGTATAAACAGATTTGATTTATTCGAAACCGTCGAAATAACTTGAATTTACACAAAAGTGGAATCGGGAAAATTTAAAATGAATAGCAGTGAATTTTTTGTTTGAAACAATGCAATTTGAGAACAGCGGAATGCACTCGTACACACGAATGCCTGCTTTGTTAAGATTTAAGCTACTCAAACATTTATATACTATACAATTTATCAGAGATGGCGAACCATTGGCACAAATTTAGAAACAATATTTTGGGCACGTCGCAACGCGAAATTAAATATGCACTACAAAAAAATATGATGGGCGAACGCGTGTTTTAAAGCGAAAGCCAATTCGAACCGATATTATCCTTGATTTATGGTTTTATTATAATCATATTCCCTATTATCAAAAGGTCAGATATTTTTTACTGGCTTGCTGACATGTCCAATTAATTTTTTTTTTTAGGAAAAAAAAACATCGATGCAAAAAGGTTCGCCATCATGGCACTACACAATCAACCACTCTAATAGAAACTGTTAGAATTCATTAATCAATGTCGTACATATTTTTATCTTGTGCAAAAGTATGATACTTAACTTCTATTTCTACACATGCTATATGTCCATAAGGTCGTCTTTGGTTTAAAGAGAACTTAACATTATTGTTAGCGTATAATTTATGGTTATATTTAAGTTATTCATAATCATTCATTAATCAAATATGACTTATACAAACCAGAATAAAGTCCATAATAATTACCAACCAAATTCTCTTTCTATCAAGAATTAACCTGAATATTTCATTCAAACGTCAATTATAAGCACGAAATTTGTTACGCCTTATATTTATCATTCGTATCCTTTAATTAAGCTAATGTGTAATTGGACCCTACCCCAATTATGGAAATGGAAATGAAATAATAATAACTCAACTTCTGAAATAGCGATGTCTAGTTGGAAGCACATCAACGTAGTCGTGTCTAGTCATCATTACTATGTTTTATTGCTAAATGTTTTACTTTATATATTTTTGGGTATAATGAAGTCCAAACCAGAAGAAATATTAGTATTAATCGGACATAAGTTTTACCGTTGTATTTGTTTGCTTCGATCGAGTCCCCTTTGAATGTCTAATTAGGTTATATGTTTTTGTCTGATCCTTTATTCTGATATCTTATACAAGTTATTATATAAATAATACATAATTGAATACACACTAGTATTTCCTTATGAAGCTTCATAAAAATAACCTCAGTACGTTAAAACTTTAACGAAAGAAACATGCAGGAAAATTCACTTTCGAATTCATAATGACAAGTAAAGACGTGTGCATATCCATCTTTAAACAACACACAAAAGAATTCTCATATATCACATTAGGAATGCTAATTAACTATGATTGATATAACGTATAGCTGGGTAAATGATGACCGCCTTAATTATACAAGTCGTAAACATTTAATGAATAAGGAAAAGAGTCAATTCCTTTTGTCAGTTAAACTAAGATCTTTATAAAGTAAATGGTGTCATTCGGCTCGCTGGAAGAATTTAAAGCTATTGTTAGATTTAACATTTTATAACGATCGATAAAACTCTTTACATGATAAAAATGTGTTCCTGTATTGATTATTATCCTTATGTCACAATGATCAACACATTGGTTGAAATTAAGGTTAATAAATATTTAATTATTGGGTTTTATGTCAAGGGATTTTTCATTTGATCGAGATTATACAAATAAGGATGAGGTGACCAACCATAGATTTTAAGGAAATGCATTAAAATATAATATTTGGTATTTTGATAATTTAGCGTTATAAGTGTTAGCTTACTTAAACTCAATAATTCCACAATAGTATTTGGCTCCATACGGGATCTCTTTACGTCACATAGAACGCGATACGTCATCCAAGGCTTGATTTATTATTTATGAAATAGAAATAAATCACATTAAATTCAACAAGTTTAAAAACTGAAATATTTAAAAAATAAAAGAAATTTCGTGAAATCGAATCTATCGAATCTACAAAGTTTGCTATAAAATGTATAAGATAATACTCACATAATCTACCGAAGCTAAGAGACAGGCGCTTTCTGAGTTTTTGCATTTTACTCATAGCGCCGCCTCGTTTTTCCCGCATTGTCACGCCTGCGAACAAAAAACATAAATAAATAAACATAACACTCCACTTTTAGGTTAAATCATAATACTTTCATTTTTAAAAATACTATTGCGCTTAATAAAATGATAATGAATTAATACAATTCAGACAGCTTAATTATGTTACTGCATATTGCACTGTTATATCATATGGCATAAGTAAAATTCTCGTGTTATTTTTTTACATGTACACAAATGACAACACCATAATAAACGTATACATTACATTAACAAAACACAGACGATAACAAACACGGAGTTATCGGACAAAATCCCGCACATTCATTTTTCTTATAAGCCTTAACCTTGCTCATCGTTACACATATCCAATGAAGCAACGGATCATAACGCTAGCGGTATCTGCACAAGTTTTAATTGCGGTGATATACCGACCGCGGGCATGATAACACCGCCGGGTAGTGACCAAGTGTGAGGAAATAAGTGGACATGCAATAATACAGGCGATAACAAATAGAAAGTTGATTCAAACAACAGCCTGCATATCTCTAAGGTCTTATGGATGTTAACCTTGCGAACAGCGTTACATATAACTAATGAAGCAATGGATCATAATTCATAACGCTAACCTATATAGGTATGTAATTTGCGGTCACCGACCGCCGGTGTGGTATTCCGGAATTGTGGATTTGTGGGGCAATAAGCGAATAAATCAATAAGTGAACAATATTTAAATAGTAGAATTTCAGTAAAGGATTTTCCTTCAAAAAATACCCAAATGCTGAAATAAACACACTATACTAATATTTCCATGTGTGTAATTTAATTTTAGTGTTAAGAAAATCAGACATAATAAACGCGCAATTAACTTTAATAAAGACAAGAAAGCGTATAAGAAAAAAAGTGCATAGAAAATAGCAACGCGAGATGACAACAAAGTGAACTAATGAACCTAATGTCCCATAAACACGAAACGTGAGCGCCTCCTACTAATGGTCAATAGCACCTAGGATCGCGTGCGAGAGAAAATTCTCACTAACAGTAATTAAGGTGCACAATTCCGTAGAAGCTTCTAGAAGGAAATTGTTAGCTACGGAAATAGAACCATCTTTACTGCTGCCGTTAAAGAGATTATCGTTGTAGTTTACGCGGTTGATATCCAGTGAGACTATAAATGTAATAACTGTTAGTCTCTTATGAACGCGTTATGCGGTTGTATGAAAATACTGCAGTTGCTGCATTTGCTTATGATCTTTATTGCGGTAATCGGCTATAAAATGCCTTCCGTCTACAGCTGTACTGCTTATAGGTATTTACTTATTAGAAAGCAGTGGTACTTAAGGATACTGGTTAATAAACAATAAATGAAAATTTATCTACGGAGTGTTGAAGGATGAATCCAATCTGATATAGTTTGTACGAAATTATAGATCATTTCAAAACCATATATGCAATTATCCCGGGTCTTTTATTATTTACGGAATCTCACATAATATGTCTTAATGAAAATACATGCGGGAGAAATGTGTCGAATTTTAAAAAGTTGCAGTGCAAACTTAAATTTGTAACCAGAAATTCCTTTCCAGGCTACACAAGGAAAATATATAAAACATTTCTACTATCGTATAGTGTGAATAACAGAAGGTGCATAATTTATTCATGAAAGGACGTTGTTTATATAAGTGCCGGGACACCTGAACTAATATTATTGTAGCCATCTCCCATTTACAATTTATCATATTGTTTTTTCTTCACTCGTTTGGTAGCTGTAGCTTAAATAATAAGAAAAATTAAAACAAACAAAATATTTGCTTCGCAAATATTAAAACTTGATATTAAGTTAATATTATTGCAAATATTATAGAATCTGAATTGGGCAGATTAACGCCATAGGGTAATTTACAGTAGTACAACAGAGTAAAGGAACATTACTCCAAATAGACTTAGGGCATATAAAGTTAAATACATAACAAATAAATATAATAGATTTTTGATTTAGAATTTAAACGAGTACATTCTTCCCTTTTTATAATTGTTTCGTATCGTAATTTCTCTTCTCTGCATGGTTGTTTGGAAGAAATCGCTAACGAGGGATAAAGCCGCCCTTTGCATTGTGTATGTCTTAATGTATGTCAGTTTTTATTTCTTTATATTTGTGTGCAATAAAGAGCATTGGTAATGCATTGTCATATTTAGTGTACAGTTACAGTACACATTTTTATTCGTCACTGTTCGTACAAAAGTCGCAAATACAAAAGTTTGCAGCCAGCTGGGTCTGCCAACGCATCTCGCAGGCGCCACCGAGCCGCGTCCGTTGAACGCTGCGCAGTAAATATTATCGTACCACACTCTCAATTAAAAAATTACTAACCGACAATCTATACGTTTTTGTACTTGCGTGAAAAGAAAATTTTGTTTTACTTTTAAAGTATATGACGCGAATAGAGAGCGTGATATTTCTATGGTATAAATTCAAAAAGCTAATATTGTAATAAATAAAATGATGAGACATAAAAATACCCACATTCATCTTTATTTACAACAGAAACTAAGATTTTAATAAATATAAGAGTTTTGGGATATAAATTCTGAACCATCATAAAATTGTTGTATAAACGTTATAACAATTGAGTTGATATTTACATAAAAGAAAGTTTAGCAACATATCTGTAACCCGTTTTGCATCAATTCGCTAACCAGCATTGTGCATGACTCAATTGCAATCGCAAAGAATGAAGAGCGTCTTCTTAAAAATGCAATAAAATTCTGCGACCGATCCAAGCACTCGCGGTGAATTAAATTACTGCAAAACTTTAACTTGGAAACTTTCATTTAGCGTCTCGAGAAGTCGTTCCATTTACACAGATGCAATTAAAATTACAGCGGATGGTTGGTACAGATTCTGCAGGTTTGGCCGCAAGCCGAGTGGATCCAGTCATTTCGGTCTATCCGTGAGCCGCTTGAACCAATTGCACTAACACAAACTGCATTATGCGCCCGGAATTACTCGCAAATAGCGTCGGATTGGATCCGTCTCGTTCGATCGGATGTATAACACTGAGAGTTAAACTAATAAATGATTGAATCGGATTTGCACTGAGTGAATTGAAGGAATAATCCTTCAATGTATGTACTGTATAAATAGGCGAACATCGGTAAAGTTTTTAAGGTAAACACAAGATGTCAAACGTGCTTCATAGAAAAAAATAAATTAAAACCTCTATAAAGTCTATAATATATCGTATTCGTTAGAGCAATTGTTTAAAGTTTAATAAAAATGGCTACCTAAATGTAGCTCTAATCGTGTAGGTATATTAAAAATAAATATAATACACAATACTGCACTATACTTCAAGCTTTGGTCAAAATATCCTTTTGTAACATTATAGCGCATAACAAAGATATTAAAACTGAACAACCTTGCAGATACGTTTAATTATATTTATATTAGTTACGCATTATCGCGTTTTAGCACAAGTTAAATTAACATTTTACATGTCTAGGAATACTTCACATCACTTCGTATTTACAGTATCATTTATCAATGATTTCGGTATAGCTCCGTGTGTCAGTCAAACGGCTATACAAACATGGCCAGTGTCGGCAAACAGTCGGCCCGTCAGCGCTATCTAATCAGACAGGAACAGACAAACAGATACTGTAACATTTAGTATAAACAGTTAAAACGAGATCCGCTCGTGACTTGGTAATGAAGAAATCTTAATTTTTAAGCATTTTCATTGTATTATAGTCCTTCTTTCATGTAAATTACTCTTTCACGCAAAAACTACTAAACCGATTATGATGAAACTTAGTATACATATATGTAAGGGTTAAAAATAACATATAGGCTACTTTTACTCTCGGAGTTGCCACGGGATCAGAAGATACGAAGGTGAATCAATGTTCTACATATTTCTAATAGTTTTAGGCAGTTTTGATAAAAATACATGTGGGTGAAGTTATCAGTACAGTTTTATTACAAACAAAAATACTGTTTGATTTATTTGCCAAAATAATTTTCCATTTACAATTCATTAAGCATGACTTGCCTTGGGCAATATCTGAAACAGACTCAGAAGTCTTTTGTTTCTTCTTTTAGCTAGAAAGTAATTATGAAATTAAAACATAAAACAATATTATATACATATGTACGCTATCTCGTAATTGTGACATACCAATTACGGTACAGAAATATATAAAAAGTAACAGTAATTATAAATTACACACGTTATTATGAACGTGATTATTTATGAATTTTATCATGAAATCGTAATCGGCAATGCATTCCGTAATTGTGTGCGTTTATCGGTGATTTTAATCATCCTTCGTGGTCCATTAATTAATAATTATCGAAGAATTTTGCTGTGCTGGAGATGGAATATATGAACAATTATTTATGATGATTACAGTAGAGCTAATGTTTCGTTAGTAGAAGTGGGTTAGACTTACGTACATATAAAAAAAAATTAAATACTTGGTTCGATGCACTTTTACCCATATTATAATAGTATAGACTTAGTAATATAAAAAATCAAAAACCTCCATGTATAAGTCCCTTAACTGACAACGATACAATATTTCAATGCTCTTAGCTTAACTCTGCAATTATGTCAACTGTTTCTATGCAGGGCAATTCCATACGTGACTGACACTACATTTGACGCAATTTTCGTTCTAATTTGTCTTATATTAAGAATTCTACTAGGGTTGTTGTTTCATTTTTACCATGAATCTATACCAGAAGGTCAACTGTTCTTTCTGTACAAAAAAGAGCACATACAAAGTTATGAAATAAAAATTATTAAAGGAAACATAAACGTGA
>LQNK01002029.1:106767-137679 GCA_001586405.1 Phoebis sennae
CTAAAAATCATTGTTTTGAGTTTAGAATCACAAATGCAACACGAAACACAAATTTTTTCTTGAAAATATTAAATGTACAGACACGGCTAGTCTACGATTTTATTATATGTATAGATTTTAATCACTCAAAGACAGTTCTACTTTTTAAATTTCCTTCAACCTTCGAGTCGGATAAGGAGGAGAAGGACATAAATAGTCCATTAATCTGTTTTAATTTCAAGATTATAGTGACTTATATCATCTTCAACATAAAAATCCTTGAAATTTTTAAGTGTATCGGGACTGACATATTTTTTCAATTTTGGAGGTTCTATGTCGGAAGTTATGTGTCAAACCAATGTGCACACTACTGTTTTACACTTTAAAGGACGTCACAGCGGATTTCTCTTTATTTTCGCGACAGCTTTTCTGTATGAATTTCTTGCCACAAATGCTTTTGTAGGCGACTGATCCATCGCAGATGTATTGATGGATTCCAGCATTTTGTTTTCTTAAAACTTATTTTTATACATGCTCATCTCTTCTTTTTTCTTTTTACGCAAATTGTTGAGAACATACTCTATTTTTGTCCGATTTATTAAGCACTGCAGTTGCTTTCAGTTTTTAGTTTCTCTATTTCAGTTTTCAAATAACCCAAAGGTTTTTGAGTTCTCTTTCTGCTTTAATTTTCCTTCTACACAGTTTGCAAACAAAATTATACATTAACTATTATAAAAACGGCCACTGACTCCACGTATTGTGGGACTGACTCTAAATCGTGACTGACACTACACAAACGTTTATATTATTTTTAGAGTTATTATTGACAATAGAAAAATATTACAGTCAGCATAACATTTGTGAATCTGTCAAGGAGGAAGATAATTATTTTTAGGCTCGAAGAAAAAGTTTTACTAAAGTTATAGAGAAAAATAGGATTATTTCGTGACTGACACTACACGTTGACATAGCAATGTTGTTAACTTCATATCTTTATAAAATAATGTGTTTTCTTAAATAAAGAACTACATATCGACAGGTAGTTACTTTAACTGGTAAAAACATAGGAAATTACTACAATAATTCAAAATATTTAACATAAAAATAAATTAAAAGTCAACAACAAAATACACGTTCTACTGACACTCTCGACGCTATTTGTAAAATGATCAAATAATGTAAAAACTGGAAACAAAAATGTGTTGAACTTTGTCAGAACATAAAATACGATAGTTTTGCCATTAAAATAAAGTATTTTTAATATCAATAGTAAACATATTTTTTTATAGTCACTGGGAGACATTTTCATGGAATTGCCCTGCAGATATCGCATCATACAAACTAACACAGAATCTACTTGATAGACGTGGATCATCAGCATAATGTATTCGATTGTGAAGCATTAAACAGGTTCGTTAAGGGCAATTAAGCATGAATTTACGACTCATAAATCCACCGCACTCGGTACCGCGGCATCCTGTTCATGGGTGTTCTTGTAATACCCTTAAAATACTCTTAATGCCACTTAAAGTTAGCTCTCACGTTATTGTTAAGACCACAAAGGATACCATTTATTAACAGAACTAGGCCGGCAGACAATGTCTTAAGTTTTACAAATGACAGTTAAGTAAAGTTTTAGATTATAATGTTCATAAGAGTATAAAACGAGTTCAAAAACCGGAAAATTATAATCTAATAATATGTCTCACTTATCGTTCAGTCAATATAAGTAAAGTTTTCTTAAAAATTTTATTTTTCTGAGCGATTTTCTTAATTTTTTCTTTGATGCTTTCCTTTTCCTCACAAACACATCAAAAATGAATAAGCAGTCCGTCGTCCTGACCAATGAAGGAGTTTATTTTATAAATTACATAGATGACAAGATAAAGAATAAATTAGTATTTATGGTCACTAAGTATGTTAAGCATAAACATCTTGAATAGTAAATAGTAATTTCTCAAAATAAATATAAACTCCACATAATAATGTTTTATGTAAATTGTAACAACGACAGAAAACGTATTTTAAATAGAAGATAGACCTAGATTGCAGGTAAGGTATGTCGTAAAGAATCGTTAGATTGTTTTATTAATGTTAAAAAGTTAGTGCGACCAAAAATATAACTAAAAACTTCGAAAACAATATCGCATAACATTAATTGCTATATTCAATTTTAAATAAAGTTCTTACAAAATTGATCGTCATCGTTATCACGATTAGACATTAAAACAACAAAGGGTTATATCGGCCATTTGTTGTCCGCAATTTCGTGAAATCCCCACCAAGAAGTTTTAATGGATTTCACCGCAGTGGGTTTGCAACTTCCCGCGCTATTGCTCAGGGTAAAGGATTTTGTTTCCAATTCAATGTTTCCACAAGAAATTTGTTATTTTAGTTACTTTTCTAATTGTTAAAATTGAAGTTAAGCTATTGTTCTTATGACTGAATAAAGTTGGAACTGTGGTAGTATGCTATTTTATAAAATCCCAGACATTAATAAAATGAACGAGCATGTTCGTATTTTTATAATTTTATTTATCAGTTGACATTAAGTACTTAAATATAACATTAATAATTTAAATGGACACTTAACACACTCTTCGTCTGCCAAGTACAGTTCATTGCCAGGATACAAAATATTCGATTTGGGGACTAAAATGCATAGTGAATCATCCTTAATTATATTAATTTATTGTACCAATACTTACTAATTATTCGGTAATAACCACTCTTAATCATTTTTACGGTCGTTATCATTTACAAATTCCCAAATTAAGAAAATAACTCTAAAAAAAACTTCACTCTTTCTCTCTCCTTAAATTGCTCGCGCTGATAGTATACAAATGTGAAAAGACGTAATAGACGACACGAGCAATTTAGAACGAATTATTTGAAACCGCGTCACAGCTGATAAAAAATTACACGATGTACCTAAACGTCCGCATACCGGGATTGTCCAATGAACCCGCGATCCCACGCGTTTCCAGATCGCAGGAGATGACACAATTATGTTTCACTCATATCTATTTACAAATTACTGAACGTTTATTTACTATACTATTTATAAATTATTGGACGTTGCGAAATGAGATTGGGTTCGTGCGTTGTATTGCACGTTTGTATATACATGTATATTATTATGCACGTGACTTAACGCTAGAGTACCATTACTATTGTACAATAGTTTAGGCACTGAAGTCATTATGTTGATTTACGCGTATTTTAATACTAACCTTAAGTCACACGCTGACGCTTTACTAAAACAATAAACATTAAGCCACAGAGCTATAGTTACGTCTCTATAAGAGTTAAATAGTTATTTGAATGTAGGGCCCCAATTCCAAATGATATAATATTTATTTAGTCGCAACTTATTCTCTCAAAGTCGAAGTAACGAATAAGATATTTTCTTATATTCATTTCCGGTCTATTTCGCTGATCACAGAGATCAAATATAATGAGTGTCAGTAGCAATCTTGGTAATCTCCTGTCTAGTAAGTGAAACGGGTCTAAAATATAATTTTGTACATTATTTACCTTATAGAAGAATTTTTTTACCCTGATATAAAAGTAAATTATTTGTATTATTTTTGAAATATAAGCTCTTTCTGTGTATGAGAAGTAAATGAACTGAATTACCAATTACCGTTATTTTTTATAAGACAATAGTCTGCCTTTTTTGCTGTCTATATATTCTATCTTCACAGATAAAAATAGGAACATGAATTTACGCAAGGGAATTGAGCAATAGCAAATCCGTGGGTGAATCGAGATATACCACCCACGGGTGGGCCCTGATTCCAAGGTACACATTAATTAGACCCTTCGAAATCATTGAGCAACTGGGCTACATTATGATGGATACACCGACATCCTCAATGGAATACATTGAATAACAATATAGAACCGATATTTTTGAATCGTACAACGTAGATACATGATTATGAATTACAACTAAAAGATTGTGTTGACAAACTGTTCAATTGCTACATGAAGAAATTATACATGTATTGACGATTAACGAATGTATTAGTATTAAATATGTTTCGTTTTTTGTTTCTCTTATGTAAATTACTTAGGTCGTAAATAAAAAATAAAGTACTTTAAACCTAAATTTTTCAGTACATAAAACCACACAACATGACTACTTTTTGCAAATTAAATGAAAACGATTACTAAGGAATGCATAGGAAGTCGTACGTTTTTTAATCGTCCAAATCAATAATCCATTGATTAACAAAAATACGTTGAATAGATCTAATAAACAACATTTAAGCACGTCCTTAATGACTTTAATTCTTGTAACGATAATGAACAATGTTCCATTATTCATATTGATTATTATTGGTATCATATTATTAAACCGGACTAATGATTCACGAGATTTCTATATTAAAAGCTTGACATCACTGTTACATCAAGCTCAATTCTGCGAAGTTTATGACAGTCCCTGATATATCAATTTGAAGATTATAAACAAGTTTCAAAGCACGTGACTACAAATTAACATTTAATGAAAATCGGTCAATGTATAAAATAATATGACAATTCATTTCCACTAAATTAAACAAAAGAGGCGACCTTTTATTCCCTTTATAAAGACTAAAGAGTGAAGAACAAGTTAGACAACTACAGCCTTGTCCGGGAAGGGCGAATAGCCCACAATCGAACTCTTGTTTAGATTACATTACTGCACTGCTATCGTTCCCTGCTTTACTTTATGTTCAAAAACCAGCAATCAATATCAAAGTTAACGTTGAACACGTGAGTGGGACAGAGTTAGTGGTCCCAGTGGCTTAGAGCGAGTCGAATGTGCGAAAGTCGTTCGTCGACCTTGCGCTGCGCCCGCGCCGGCTGCATGAAATTCCATCTATCGAATACAGGCACTAACTACTGCAATGTGAATCTGGATTTCCTATCACGTTTCATGTAAAATTATGGGGGTTTAGTATATTAATGAGATTAGATACGAATTATGTTAATTATGATAAAAAATGTTGAATTATTATTGTTTTTTTTTTTTATTTTTAGCTCTGACTTATTTACAACCATCGCGATATTTTATAATTGCCTTTAGAACGAATAACGACCGACCAGTCGCAATCCATAAATTTGCAAGTATGTATGATGATCATTCCCGTTAGAATTATTTTTTACCTATACTGCACCTATTCATTTTAATAAAGTCTGCGTAGATCCCAAAACAAAAGAACATTGGAGTAAAAATGTAAAGTACCCTTTATATCGTGGAAAACGTAATGGAACTACGTAAAAGAAATAGATGCGGACAAAAACAACTCAAGGATGCCATTAAGCTCGTTAACTTTCTTACCACGAAGAAGCAGAGCAAACAATAACACTACACAGAGTATACAGCCATTAGCGACGTACTAATTTTGAAATCGATGACCGAAACGATTACTGAGCAATGTTTGTTGTAAAAGGCTAAAGTGCAGTCTGGAACATTTGTGCAATCAAGAAAGTTACTGCAATGAACGAAGTCGTAAACCCAATAGACCGACGTCTCTGCTAGTTTTGATTACACTTTAAACTGAGAGCGTCTTGCACCGAAGGTTATCTAATTTCGTTACTTCAAGGCTTATGCTTCTTACATAAATCCACGTTCTTTTTTACAAACAGTCGTCAAATTTATTATTGTCATAGAAGTATTTAGCCCTAGAACTATCGAGTCGTAACTTGGTAGATACTTGAATGGGTGCCAAGATTCTAACCTCCATCACCACGGTATATCAAAATTCAGCAATTCTTGATGTTATTGTTGGCTGCGTCTGAATTAATTCATTTACAAATATGCTTCATGGACAAGAATTCCTCTGGAATGGTATATTCTTATTCGTCGGAAGACAATTGCGTAATTATCAATTAAAACAAATGGACTATTTGTACAATACCGGTTGTGAATATATATAGATAAAAAAACTGTGAATGTAATGTAAAATTCAAAACAAGCAAAGCATTCAATGTCTAGACTATGAGTTTCAAGTGTTAAACTGGCATGTGTGATGAGTCAGACGGTGAGAGGTCCTCATTTAGAGGTTTTACTCGTAACTGCTGTGGCTTTAATTCATTATAGCATTTAGAGGTCAGGAGCATATTACGTAACTGAATTCTAATTACACTATTAGAATTTAATTGAAAGCAAATGTAGTTATGAAACTACTGTAATGTCCGATTTATGACTCGTTTTAAAATAACTGCTAAATTTGGACTGGACTTACTATAATAACTACTTAACAAATTTTTTAACGTTAGAAATTACATACAGAATGTAGCACACGGTTTCAATCACTACGAAAACAACAACGATAGGGATACATACATAAAATACGGATCCGTCGTTCGCATACAAATTTCACCTTAATTTTCCCTAGTAACAAGTGTTCCCAAGTAACTCAGCCCTCGTTAGATCTATTGAAAGCTCGTAACGTTCCCCGTTTACCATTCATTGATAATTATGGCGCCTTAAAAAGACGTCGAGAACATAAAGAAACAGTTTCATCCGCCGTAACTACCCTCATTAGCGACTGCGCTTTACACGTCAAAAGGCAATTGATGAGTGTTTCCAATTTACAAGATAAATTATCGACATTTAGGTCGCGCATTATCATATTAATTATAATGTGACGTTATCGGGCATGTAAACAAAGCGTATGTAAACTATAGTCCGTAATTGATGTTATCAACGTTTATCGTTTATTTCACGGTGTCAAATTATAAATTAAAACTAAAGTTATAGCTCAACGATAAAAACAACTTGAGAAAACCAAAACATACTTTGTTAAGAGTAAGCATAACATTGTTTCAATGGAATATCAATATTTAATACCAATATAAATCGATGGTTTCAACCACTTCTTCGGTATTGATATGATTCGATATTTATGATCCAGATATATTTCTAGGTCATTTATAAAATATCGTGGAGAGATTTATCGTATCTTTTATAGAATAAATTCCTGTTTAGATTTTTCTGTCTAACCAAAATGTACTTAATATTTATGTCATAGTCTGCACCAATTATTGAAACTGTTACCCACAAATGTGCCCAACAGATGTTGAAAGGAAATATAGATTATATTGTATTTAAAAAGCTTTTAAACGCTCCCTGGTGGGTAAATTAACAATTGTGATACATTTATTCAAATCGCGACCCATTGAGGGCAAACCCAGAAACAATAAAGGCGGACCATTGCCGTCGAGTATAACAAAGACAACTAAAAAAACATTCCGACCAGAAGAACAGAATTAATGTCTTTGAAACGCGCCACGAATATTAATGGTCATACGATTATATATTTTACGCCAACCATTTACATTTCTATAACCAATGGTTGTCCACGAACCTATTATTTACGACTTTTTATACGTATAATATAAAAAATAAACATTGTAAATAAGTGTTAATTAGTATGTAAATTGAAAAAGCATTCGCATAAATCTGCTAAACTGCTTTATCGCTTAATAATAAAATGTTCTAGATTATAAGATAATATTATAATGTGGATAAGGAGCTATTTAGTGATCAAATAATAAATAAAGAATATATCGGTCATATCTGGAGTACCTACTGATAAAGTATATTAAACACATATAAATAACAAAGTTGATAATACTGTTACAACTTAATACATTATCTTTCCAATATTTCTGCTATAATTAAATATAATTTTAGTTATGTAATGTTATTTTTTATAACTTTTTTTTCATTAACTCTACCTTTTAATATTATAAAAACGTTAATGTGTAAAATTCTATGAATCTTCAATTGTATACACTTTCAACTGTAGGAATGTTGAGAACTAAACAAGGTTAAATCCATTAAGTTGCCTTTAAAATTTCCTCGGAGAATAAATTTTACAGCAAATGTTGGCCTCCTATCAAGAAGTAAATAAGTCTTTACTGAAGATAAGAGCGAAGAACGCTGCAACTAAAGAAGATCCGATGTCCGAGTATTAGGACCATTTTTGAAGCAAGCTCACCAACCAGGTTGAGTGCCAGGTCGGGGTATGATAAGCGTGCCATCATACAAGTTCTTCATCATCCTGGTCATTTTTATTTAGCAAATTATTCTATTGCGTATTCTGCTTCAACAATAGGGCCATGCAAAGAAATAGAGAATGAGAGAACATTTTAGACTCAACAAACACAGTGTCCCAGTAAAAGCCAAAGTAACGCTTTCACGTGTATTCCACGTTGCAACGGCTCCTGCGTCAAGGGTGCCTATCCTCACAAAAGCGACGCGAGTGGATTGGCGCGACCTCCAACCCACGACCGTCCACAATGCCACCCATTGTGATGGTAATGCGGAGTCGGATATGCACAACGGTGCATACGTTGATAACCATTAACTGCAATCCTTTTTATTCGATGTTATTACGTTTTGTGTATTGTAGTGCTATTTCTATGGTTGACTTTGAAACTGTGTCGCGTTCTGTCTATTTTATAGCTTTGCAGGTCAGGTGATCTTGTGTAAAGCTAGTAATAAAAACAGTGTAAAACAGAAATGTACTGAATAACAATATATGAATCTTGAGGAGCAAAACAATGATTAAAAAAAAAAAGATATATGACACGTGTAAGAAACGGTTTCCTAAAAGAAACTAGAATGGAAATAAGCGGCTAATAAAAGCAAGAAAGCGCAACCAATAATTCGCTGTTTTAATTCCGATTCACATTTACGTTTTAGGAACTAGAGCAAATAACATTAACATTATTTTTAAATTAAAGTTTGCAACTCTCACAGCATATAAATTTGAAACAAATAAAAAATAATTATGTATTTGTGTTTTGGGGAAACATAATAGATTTTGTAAATAAACGTGATTAAGATGAAGCTTTAAAATTTGTTTTACATGTGATGACTTAAATCAATTATGAAAATATCATCAAATAGTTTACACAATATGTTCAATCGTTACGGTAAAACTTATTATTCAGTCTGATTAAGCTTGCAGTGAAACTTACATGTTCCTTTTAATATAATCAGTGTCGCTTCATATTCAGAACATAAATTAGATAGGAGTCGAGTTGGGCTGTTCTATTATGCAAATTTCATCTTCTGGCCGAACGATTTTAAATGTGAATTTTGTTAATAATCGTCACAAAGCCGAAACTGCCAATGTAATTGCTTTTTTATTTTATTTTGCGCGTATATTTCTAAAAAACGGACTAGAATATGAAACACGCTTTTGAATCGATGTTAGAAACAGCAGCTTTATTTAATCTGTTCATAGATGAAATGTTAAATTTTTTTTAGGATTTGTTAGGATTTTGAAAATTTAATGAAGGTTTTCGTTTGAATTTTCACAGATGATAAAATACAAACATTTATGATTATTGTATCAAAAGCGAAGAACACTCTAAACTGCACAAAATTATAAACATAAACCTACCAATACAAAAGAGCTCGTAATTATGATATTACAGCTTCAACGATAAGAATGCAAGTGCACAAAAACACACTATCTACTACTTGATAGTCTATCTATACTATAACAAATAGAGTATAAAAAATCCTTGTCTTTTTTAAATTTTGGAATATATCGATTATATCAAAAACCGAAGGACTTTGATCCTCTTCAATCCGCAGGTACCATAATATGCGTTCATTACACCACAAACTACATAAAATACAGTTCCTATACATACCCAAATATGCGAACAGTCACAAAGCTATAATATATCAGCAATTTAAAGACTAGGTATTTCCGTATTAGACGGTGCCTGGTGAAGCGTGGTGTGGTCACTCTAGCGTTAATTCGCTTCTGTTTGGAGAATGCTAATACTAATACCCATGACTCTTTAACATTCCGGGACGGTATTGACTTTAACAATGGCCAATTATTTTAAATTTCTTTGTACGTGTGTACTTTGCTATCGAAAAAGTTATCACTTTATCGTGATATGAATATAGTTTTTTTTTATTCAGCCCACATTTTTCCACTGCTGGGCGAAGGCCCTCCTAAATCCTTCCATTTCTTTCTTTCTTAGACAGTTTCCAATCAAATCCCATATAAAATTATAATGATTTCGAAAATATACATTTCTGTTTTACAAATGTTTGTAGGTAGTCCTTTGAAATAATTTTAATATGGTCGTTTGCTGATCACATCATAATTACAAATTTACAAAGGAAATATTCATTAAAGCTGCAATAACACTAAGATAAACTGACCATAAGTATTACTTACAAGATTTCAATTCAGATAACTTAAAATGGACATACAATTATCCTACATTAACAGATAGAAATACGGATGTCTCGTATCTCAGCAACTTTTTGCCATCTTGAAAATTGCCTATAATTGCATGAAACTACTTCCTCTACTTGATTGCTAATATGTAGCTACTTGAGGCTTCAAGGCAAAAACATGCCATTTAATTCCAGTCATCAATTTAAGGGCTTTACCATTCAGGGAAACGAATTAACTTCTTTATTTATCTCGAAGACTTGTTTTCGCCCGCGATTTCATCTGCATAAGCCGGAAAAAGTATGTTACGTTTTAGCCTCAATTATGAGCAACGTGCACGAGCAAATTTCATCGAAATCAATACAGCTGTTTTTGCATGATAGAGTAAAAAAAACATCTAAACATACGATAATAATAAAGCGTCTACCTTTAAAAATTAAAAAAATAAAACAATCGAGTGTGTACTATAATTCATTCATAGTGACAATTCTGCCAGACACCTTCCATCATCTCTATACATATCAAGTTTACTGATTAACAATACGTCTAGACTATAAAAACCGGGTTACCGATTGCATTTAGCTTATTAATCACTCACATCCGGCCGGACAACGACCTCGGCGATCACCTGCGCCTGCGACTGCCGGCCATCTGTGAGATAGTAATGCCCGAAATTGTATCGATACATCGCAGTTCTCTGCGGCAGAATCGATTCATAGAATTAGACATCGACTGCTTTGATATTAATACATGCAGGTGTTGTGTTTAAGTAAACTATCTTGTATCGATACATAGTAATGTTAGAACGTTGTATGCATTGGAATCGATTTATAGAAACCTTTGATATTGAAGTATACTGTTGTTTGTTGATCTTTATGTTTTAGTAAACTATCTCGTATAGATATAACGTTTCGTTAGTAACTGTATGCATTGGAATCGATTCAAGATCATAAAGAAACCTTTGATATTGATACTTAAATAACTGTCTACATAGATAATCCTCTAATTAGCTTTTAATAAATATTTCGTAGTCGTTTTTTTGCTGCATTGTAATATTAGTCATTTTAACGAACGATACATTGATATAGAACACACACAGCTTATCACAGCATGCATGTTAATGGCCCGAGGTAGGATACAATAAAAAAAATATTTACATAATAAATTATATCTAGACGTATGCAGTGCGATCTCGTAATCTAATATTAATAAACGTAATTCTATCATTAATATTTATTATCACTAAAAGTAACAAAAAATTGTAAGCATCGATATATCGTATTTCGGACATCCCTAAATCTGACAATCATTGTAAGACGCCAGTGATCTACCACTCGAGTGCACCTGCTCCGAACATCCGATATTCGATCGAAGCAGCCACATGGTGCAGTGATTCAACCAAAGGGCCCATTGTATGAACATTTACCATTACATAATGTGTGTTACAACTTCGTTATGTGAACAAGAAAACTTGCTATATCAAATTAAAGAGATTCATTTGTATGCAGTTCAAGTTTTTTTGTTTCGTTTTTTATGTTACAGCAGGAAAGCGAAGCACGCGGTTCACCTAATCCAAAGTGACTGACCTCAGCCCATGAACATCTACAATATCAAAGTGTGGTAGATTGCAAGGAGGCGTTAAGGGGTAGATTAATAATTGGAGAGGAGTAGATCAGGATGGCAGAGGTATGTGATGGGAATACAGGCCTTCGGGCCCCCGCTTACCGTACAAAACAGTGCAAGGTAGGGGCGTGTGATTATATTGGTGCAAGCTTGGCCCAATCGTGCAATGCTCAGCTCCCGCTAATCAATAACATTAAGATTTTATGTAGCAGAATTACCTTCTGACACCAACACACGTATAGTTGCGTGCAGGCTAATGGATGCCCTTAATCTGACGATCATTTTGAGTCACTTGTGATATAACAATCGGGTGCACCTGCTCCGCTCCCAACATCCGATATTCGATCGAACCAGCCACATGGCGCAGCGGAATTCAACCAAAGGGTCTATTGTATGAACATTTAAGGTTAGATAATGTGCGTTGAAACTTTGGTTTAGGAATCAATTCGGGTTAACGTCGTGTTAAAGGAGATTCAAGATTAAGGGATGCTTTTTTCTGACGATTATTGTGAGACTCCAGTGACCTATCACTCAAGTGCACCTGTTCTGAACATTTGATATTTGATCAACCAACCACGTGGCAATGTATAACCATTTACAAATATAAATTGAAAAAGTAGTAGCTTAGAAATCGATTTAAATTTCAAAGGGTTAGGATTCTGGATCAAAAAAATCGTTCCTAAACTAAGAAAGACATTTAATTAAATCCTACTACTATTATAAAGGCGAAAGTTTGTAAGTATGGATGTATGGATGTTTGTTACTCTTTCACGCAAAAACTACTGAACCGATTGTGATGAAACTTGGTATACATATAGATAAGGGTTCAGAATAACATATAGGCTACTTTTAATCCCGGAGTTGCCATTTAATCAGAAGTTACGCGGGTGAAACCGCGGGGTACAGCTAGTAGTAAATATTCAATGCTTTTAGTTTTAAGCACACATTGAATAAAATGTTTTCAAGTAGGTATTTTTGTATACTCTATGTATAAAGAAAAGAAAACAAAACTGAAACCAAAACGGTGAAGTATATATTTATCTTTCATAAGAAAATATCCGTTGTTTACATTGAGATCTGTATTTATCTCGTCCTTTCTTCGTCAGAACGTATCCTTATAAAATTTTTGTTACATTCCACTGGGACGTCGAGAAATTTACTACCGTGTGCACTAGCTTTACCCGAAGACTATAAAGTATTCACTATCAAATATTCTCGGTACTAACAAAATTTTAAAGCTTAGTTCACATTTATCAAGTTATTCATTGCACACCGTGTCGAACGCGTAGTACGTGCGTTAAATGACAAGGGTACTTAAAAAGGAATGAACGGAAGCACTTGATATAAAGCAATAATCACAAAGACAAGGATACATTGACGCGTCGCTGTTCCTGGTTATGTTATTAGTAGTTTTATCAAGTGCTTCTAAGACAACAAAGAACATATTTTGATTAATCACACTTAATTATTCACATGAAAAATTATCATATAAAAAAGTGTCAAAAGTTTGGGTTTTAGGACGTATCGGAGAAATAGATTTACAAACAGTCTTATATTCAAGTCGAGTGAAATGGCTACCATATAAATAAACAAAATATAGAAACGACTTAAACACCACACTACATAAAAAAATATTAATCCCGAACAAAACCGATCAATGATAACAGCATACTAAGACATTTCATTTGGCATTTTATCGGACAACTTTCATGAGCTCCTCGAATGGCAAGGTTTTATTGGCCTAGGAATTCAAACAGCGCATAAAAACAACGCTGTCAGATCGAGCGGGTAGGCAATACCCAGTGCCTTCTCGCATCTCCATCCTACATCGCCTTTTATGGCAACATTCAACTTCTGTTATTGTATCAGGAAATATTATATTTTCTATATAAGAAATGTAACTCGTACTCTGATTTTTAAATCGAGACCGCGATTTCTCAGCAAAGATCATGTTAAATTGTTTTTATATTTACTTTTATATTCTTCTGAGATTTTGCATTGGCGGAATCGATCAATAATAAACAAAATCATTTGTTTGTATAAAATATACGAATAAAGTAAATTACGATTTTGTATAATATTAATATGCGCAAGTAAAAAAAATAAACTAATAATTATATTATAATTTAGCAAATACTTCGAAGAACGCAGGTTCGAGGCCTGTCTCGCGATTAAATAATAAATAACTTAATTTAATGTGAAACCACAACAAAATGTTATTTAAATTTTCTCATTAAAATGCCTAATTTTTAACTCGTATAACTCAGACCAAAAAACAACAATAAAAAGTGGCCTTTATGCAATACGTGTTTTGTTCTAGCGTACTGTAACGTAACATTAGTAAAAACAAGTTTCCTTTTGAGCTCGTTCTATTTGTATTAAATTGCAAAGAACAGACGGAGCAATATTCAAAGGTAGCATAGCAATTATGGAGCATTAAATGCAATTTTAAAAACTACTTGGGAATAGTAAATCTTTTTAAAGTATCGACGTACAAAGCATTTTTTAATTTTATAGAAAAACTAGAACAAGTTGTAGTTGATATTTGAACGTAGTTCGACGGGCCATGTTATCGGCATCCTTAATCAAAACACTATTGTGAATGCATGAACCAATTACATGTATAGTGACGTCTATATTACGTTTATGATCCACGAATGCAAGCATGTTAGATTAATTTTACACAATTCAAGATACTGTGCGCGTAACAGGCAAGTTATGTAAACAAACCTTCATAATTCATGCAACTATACGGTAACAAGATGAAATGCGAGGCGAGTATGAAACACCCTAAGTGCACGGAAGGGCAGCGAAAACTTTAATCAAAATGTGTATGCAGCGCTGAAGTTTAATAAGAAATGAATGCAGGAAGATTGCCTTTCAGACTGCTATTTAACGATGTTTACATGAAACAGAAGACATTCGCGTTCGTTGTTCGTTTTTTTTTATAATTTGTATCATCACATTTGCAAGCGCTGTCCATAATAAGCTACTTAATTGCAACTCTAAATATAGTTATACAAAAAATGATTGAATGGAATCCAAGGAGTGTTTATGAGTCATGACACCATATTATCCTTGCATTGACGTCATAGTACCCTTATATTCGTGTCACCTCAAAGAAAATACATTGTAACTGAATACATTAACTAGAGAATACAACGATCAACAATACCTTCCGAGATCGTAGGCAGGACGTTGACGAAGTTAACAATCCCGACGCCCGTTAGCTGACTCATTCACAAAAATCAATTGAGCGATTCCAAGAAACACCAGCGGACAATATATCCGCTTCAATAACACAAACTTCAACACTCCACAATATCACGTAGCCCACATAGATAAACCCGTTGTTTTAAACACTTCAGATTTCTGTCATCACACAGGGGCAAAAACTGTAGATTGGATAAAACCGTTAGGATTTACGTGGTGTGGTCACCGTGTACTTTTCTCATGAGTGAGAGAAATGTGAACTATCACATGAGCGCGACCTAGATTCTTGCTGTGGAGCTGCGCGCGCGCCGCCCTCTCTCGACGATGCGCAGAGGCAGACTGGGCGAAGTGTGCAAGCGGCCAAGCATTGCGCTCAGCGCTCGCCGCTCACCAATGTTATCTACGAAGACAGCGCACTTGCTCGGTTACTTAGCAATGCAGTTACTTGACTGGTTACCGGGGTATAACTTGCGAACAGGCTATAACAATTTATGAGTCGATTGAATAACTTTACCAAACATAAGTGTGCTTTTAAAATTCATTGTAAAATAGATTCTGAAGCAAATTTGCCATAGTTATAATGTTCGTAAAAATATTTTTGCTTTATTCGGACAATGATAGAAATACTTCTTCAATTTTATTCAGCATTCAGCGAAACATGAAAAGCTTTAAGTCTGCAATATAAATGTTATTTAATAAAAATTAGGATAAGAAATAAAATGCAAACGAAAATGCAATCAAATGTGTTATTGAAATGGAATTTTGTTATCAAAAAGCAGTTGCAAGGTTCTTCCAAATAATTAAAAAACTAACTGCTTATTTTATACAGAAGTAGCATAAACTAATATAATACCAAGATAAAACCTTTCGGTATTGTATGACCTTCTACAGGCTTTAAATAAACAAAATTAATTGAATCAACTCGACATATCGTATTACATTGTAGCCGTGTTTCGTTTTATCCGAACCACTTTCATTGTTTCATTAATTCCCATATCACACGAAAATCAATATGTTGACTGATAAAACACACACGTCAAGCATTTCGTTTGTTTGATAAAACTTCGTATCATTGCCACTCCATTTATTGTTAGCGTAAACCAGGGCTGTCCAAATAAGCTATATGACGACAAAAGTGCAGTTCATGTGAAAGATGTAGATATTGCTATAGAAATTACTTTATAGGAGGCATAAAATAGGTAGGTACAGAAGTCAAACCCTAAACAAAACGCGTTTTTGCAACTCACACATATACACAGTTCACCCACACGATATCTCCGGAGTACATCGGAACAATCTGAGCTCGAAATTATCTGATTAAGACAATTATTTGTGTCTATGTACTTAGCACATCTGTACCTATCTAGTGATAGAGGATTGCATGGAAAATGTCCCTTCAATCATCTCTCATTATTTAATTTATTACCTAGCCTGCAACGCCACATCATAATAATCAAAACGCGTTTGAATACGTTGCACATACGTACAATTTCCAGTTGTTATACATCATCGATTATCTCACCTAATAAATTTTGTAAAAGCAAAATTCTCAGTGGATACAACGTTGGATAGCCCTATCGTAGGCTAACAGCCACGGCTTGTAATATCCGATCTGCAGTTGCAGACGTGCGATGCGGCTGTCAGTAAGACTTTATTGACTTCTTTCTGTATACCGAGCGAAATCTCTTTGTACCTCCTAAATACAAATACTCCCTACTCCTAACGTTTAATGAACAACTTCGATTTCACAACGATTTGTATTTATTACGGTATCAAATTTATTCGAGTCAATAATCAATATACAACATGTATCTACCTAGTTTTAAATGTGAGATCACGACTTAAGAAAGAAATGTAAAAATTCTTACAATTTAAAATTTTCCGTGATACTCCTAGAGCCATACAAAATGTTAAACTTGTTATATTCAGCATAAATCAATTTAACCTCACACGGTTTTTGGTTCAAATATTTCGCGATAGTTATTTATAACGCTGAAAGGCAAAAATATAAAAAGAAAAAATTGGGAACGAGCGTAAATAGTAAAATACGGCGCTTTTAGAACCGAATACTGTCAAATAATATAAAAATATGTATGAAAAGCTTACTTCGACAGATCTGCTTACGTCATGGTATTTTATCGAAAAAGCTTTTGTTTTAAATTAATTAATGAATTTTGTATTTAAGGCAGATGTATAGAGTGATCATTCATCATGATCAAAAAAATTGTACACTGCCGCAAATATCAAAAATAATAAATTATTATACCTCCATTAATAAAATTCATATTAATTATCATCGATATAAATAACTTGTAAATCGTAGTACAACTGGATACAAATTGATATCACTAGTACTTAATACATTTAAAATAACTCAGCTTTATAAAAAATTGATAAATAATAACGCATATGTTATTTTAAGACTCTCCCATTTCTGTCCTATTCCTTCTTTCCGTTTCTTATTCGTTCTTTTGCGATATCAAGCTTTCGATATAAAATTCGAAAAATTAGAGATTTCTGATTCTATTTTAATATATTTCATTAAACGAACATCATATCATGTCTGGGAAACCAATAATGATTTATGTCGTCAAACGATGATGTGCAAATTTCATTGAAATTGGACGTCAATGGGCAAGTAGGAAATTCACTTCTGTAATTGTTACAATTATTATCCTGTGTTTATTAAGGAATTGTGGGATTTACCCAATTATTCAATTTATATAAAAGTAATTTCACTAATTGATATTTATTTTACATGTGACATTGGTTCTAAATGCTTATTTTACATTATTATGCATTTTAATGATTAATGAATCATTATTATAATTGACGCAAATTCATTTCCTACCATAAAAATCAGAAAAGCCCAATTCATTAAAATGTTAACTTTTTAAATTATTTGTAAATTAGAATGGGATATTCCAATATTTAGTATCGGAAAAAATAGTAATAGTTCTATTGCTTATCAATGAAGCCAGAAGATATAGTAAATATCTACTACTATAGCAATCGCAGTGTGTTATTATTGGTCAACTTATCCCACAATAGGTTAAAGGGCATGCATTACATTACCACGTGACGGCTCAAATTAATTAAGGAAATACATATTTAGTAATTATTAAAATACCAAAAAAATGTAGTAGTGTATCAATAGAAATACTTGTTTAAATAATCACTAAAGTGTTACTATATCTCCATCTACCAACTCTTTTTGGCTTCGCTCCCGTTCGATAACCGTAAAAAGCCTTCAGTCTTTCTCGATTAATGGTCTATCTAATACAAAAATATTTTCAAATCGGACCAATTATTCCTGAGATTAGCTCAAACAAACTCAGCTTTATTTTGTTAGCAATAACAGTCGCAGTGTGTTATTGGTCAAACTTATCACACCAGAGGGTAAAGGGCGTGCACTACATTACCACCTGACTCAAATTAACGAGGAAACTTCGGAGATATCGTAAATAATTGACTCATTGTCGCAGTTAAGTTGCACGAAATGTAACTGTGGTATTTCTTGGTATGTACTTGCAAGTCCATTAAATTGATTCATGTTTTAATACTGAATTGAGGGATATTCAGTTGATATATTTCGTTGGTTAAATAACTCAAATTGCTAACTGCAAATTGCTAATTGTACTTTATATTCAATCAATAAAACTAAGCAAGAGACGACTGCGATATTATTTTGCTATTTATAGATCTCTCGATTTTTTAATCGTCTAAAATTTTCTATGAAATAATATGAACTATGAGTTGCCTACTATAAGTTAGTATTAATATTCGATTGTTTTACACTCACTAAATCTATCTTCAATAAATTCTCATGTAAATTTTTTTAAAATAATTTAACAAAAATCAATTACCTTCAAACCAATTACCAACAGCAACAAGCTTATCACAATTACCTCGCACACATCACACACAAACGTCTCCACAGATTGTGTAATCCATCAAAACAAACATACTCTACAGTCTACACTGGCATCTTCTATTTATGTTTCCTACTCATATCACGATCGTACATTTGTTTAACAGTTACTTCCTTTTAATTCTCTTCATCATTTTTATTCAATTATTTAATCAGACAGTAACAAGCGTATCTGCTAGCATATTTGCTTTAAACTTACTTTGTACAAATTCAAAAATTAATTAAATTACTTATCCTCCAATCAGATAGCTACAAACTCATCACACAATTATCATGCTTACATTACAATCCCCATAAAAAATATACCTCTTCCATCCATCTGCTTATTTGCTTTAAACTTTATGTCATTCTCATCCAAACAATTTGTTTTTAAAATTAATTAACTTATAAATAAACCTCATATCAATTGCAGCCAGCAACAAGCTTATCTCAATTACGTCGCATACATTACATCCTACGACCATACACCATTGTATAATCCAACAAAACAAACATACCACTAGCCTACATCTTGGATATGTGTCACTGGCCTGTATAAAGGATGAATCTATACTAATATAATATTATTAAGATATATACGGGACAGACTTCAAAAATATATATTTTTATCATTTATTTTATAGAAAGTAATTATCCACACATACATTCGACATGCACATCACACAATTACTTTGCGTACATTGCATACATATAAAACACGATTGTATAATCTCCGTCAAAACAAACATCTCAATAGCAAACATCTTGGACGTGTGTCAACGTTTTTAAAGTTACTTCACTTACAATCAATTTTCATTATTTACCTAAGCATTCCTAGACTGATAAAAACACCAGTGAATAAACTATATTCCATGGGAAAACACTACTAGCTTACATTTCTGATGTGTGTCACTGCTGTGTTTCACGACTGCTCCTTTTTTATAGAGTGAGGTCCTTCCAAATAAAAAGTCTATTAAACAATTTCTTTTCAATTATATCATTTACAGGCGGCGATAATTTTATCACAATCTACTTGCATCCATTACGTAAATATGTACCTAGAACATCTTAAACCCATGGAATCATACTAATATTATAAATGGGAAAGTTTGTGGGGACATATATATGTACGTTTGTTACTCATTCACGCAGAAACTACTGAACCGATTATGGTGAAACTTGGTATAGATATAGGTAAGGGTTCAGAATAACATGTTGGCTTTTAATCCCGTAGGTGACACGGTATCAGACGTTACGCGGCTGGAACCGCAGGGCGGCGTAGTAAACCGTCCATCAAAACACACCACTAGCCTACATCTCGTATGTGTGTCACCGGTGTATCACGACGGCTCATTTATCGATTGTCTACTATTCAAACGATTCACGTTATCATTAATGTTTCATGAGGCGACTTCTAGGAGCACGACGCGCCTGTGTTCGAATCAATAAATACCATATTGATAAATGATAACGCTCGTATTGTACTGTTTCGTATTCTGTATAACAAAAGAATTTCGTGCAGGCTTTTCCTTGATCCAATAAATGGACAAAAGAACAAAAAGGGACGGTAAGAAAGTTGGTAGGATGTAGGAACTAGGAACGAGTAGATAATGTGTTGAAACTTTGTATCACAATAAATAATTTCATTTACAAAGAATGTGTAAATTTTCAATGTAACCTAGCCAAGAAAATCTTAACCTATTTCTTGCACGTTGTATAGGGTAATAAATGTACAGATATTTTATTTCATAGAAATATGGCCTATGTTACTCGTGGATAATGTAGCTCTCGAATGGTGAAGGAATTTTTGAAATCGGTCTAGTATTTTTAGAGCCTATTCATTACAACCAAAGTATTCCTCTTTATATTATTAGTGCAGATACGTCGACGATCCAATTTACACGACTGGTTGAACTGAAATAATAATAATTATAATTCATTAACAATCGTACGACCGTGTAAGATTCAAACGATGCGATTACGAGTCCAATTTCCGCCCCTTTGTTCAACATTAGGAAGACAACTTCAACTTCACAGAGACGCTTGTAATTGTTTAATTAGTTCGTTGCATAAATTGTTACATGCACTTTGGTTAGTTATTATTACAATGTATGTACTACTTTCTCTGTAATAATTTGAGTCTTCTACTTACGTACATTTTTAACAAATAAAATTGATTTAAGTAAGTAACATCATGTGCTGGTAACAATAAACACAAAGACGACGATTTATATTAATCTTGAGGCGTTTTATTCAAGCAATCGTGATCAGTGTAATTATATATGACGGTTGAATAATGAAATAAGACTTATCAATCATCATTTCCATGAAACTGTTTGACAAGCGCCCAGAATAAAGCCTTTGCATTTTTCAGAGAGATTTACAATCTCAGATAGTCAAATATCATAATCAATCTTAAACCCGGTTCCTATAAAAGACGACACGTCATAGTATAACAGATACGAATCATTTTCATTAACGAGCGGTTATAATCAACCAAATCGGAACCAAGTTGACGTCTCGTGGGATAATGTTGTATGTGTATCCGTAAGTAAAACGACTCGTAATATTTTTATAGGAACTGGGCGTTAATTAACAGGTTATTTGAATACTTATTCATTTATTTTATTTTAAGCCATTAATGTCCCACTGCTGAGCAAAGGCCTCCCTTTCCTCTTCCAATCTTTCCTGTTTCGGGCTGTAGTGTCCAGTCTTTTTGATACTAATATAATTTATTTTAGTATAAATCAACGAAGTATTTTATTATAAAAATAATTCAAAAACCTATAAGCGTAAAAAATTTCACATGTTTAATTTGAAAACAAATTTATGTAATAGCTATAATATCTAGTTAATAATATTACATAGTATTTGATACACCGTCTCATGGGCATACCAATCATTCGCCGATAAATTGCAACGTGATTAACATGTGCATACTTGGCGATTGTGGTATCGAACGATATTAATTACTCTCTTATCAGTCATATCATCTAAGGCCTTCGAATTTTTCGCGAAAGGACGTAGAAGAAGGTTAACGACTGTATTTCTTTTACCAATGTCACTACATTATTAATACATTGCTATTTGAGTGTTTAACTCACAGCAGAAATAAGTTCATAAAACTTAACATCTAAGAAGGAATTAATGTCGGAATATTATAAAAAATGTTAACTCACTTTTTTTATTCGTGTCAAATGTATCCTCATGTCCATTGTATGTTCTATCGTCATCATATTCATAAACCTTGAAGTTCTCGAAGGAATACAGTTTGACGGCTTTTATAGACACTGAAGCGATAACAAGTAGTAAACGTTACAACTTTCTTTCAGTTCAATTAGACTCCGCAAGAATGTACCATAAAGTTGACTTTACTCAATATCACAGTCTGTAAACAAAGGTCCATAAACGTCACTGTAGCCTCGATAACGTCTAATGGGGAACTTTCGTCAGTACGCTCGAATACAATCGTTTCAATAATCCAATACAGGAAGCGGGATTACGCACGTCGTATTGTTTGTTGGAACAATGGTCGCCAATATAGATACTGCGATAAACGAGAATCGGCGTTCGAATTTTAAATTTCGCAAATATAAGTTCGCGAGAGCAAAACACGGGTTCAGTGTGGCGGGAGCGCTCGTCCTGATGACCGCGTGTCGTCTGGCCGGGTTGCAGTCTCCCAACTCGCCGCGCCGGCGCCCGGAATTGTGTCAGACAGCACCCGGAGCACTCCGGCCTTTCATGAATACACCTCTCTCTACGCTCGACGCATCAATACATTCGTTACCGTATGCACGCTCGACTCATAATTGCCGCTTAGACGCTATTATCTTTGGAATATTAATGTTATGATTCAAAGCGTAATGAATTATTCATAATAATTAATGAAACCGCAATTAGTTCCTGTACGTTTTATGACAATATTACACATTTTCACTCCTTTGAAATTATACTTTGAGTGAAAAGCTTTAAAAACATTTCGTATTAATCCAGCTTCACAAACAGGGTAGGTATGAGAAGGAAAAATTCCATTCAAATATAAAAATAGATGATCACGATTCACGAAGAATTAATTAGCGATATTATTTATTATCGTTAGCAAATACGTATCAAGAGCAAAAGCTATAAATACCAATCTATTTCTGTACTTTTTATTTAGGTAGCTGTTAGCGTCAATTATTAAGATTTTTTGTAAATTCGGTTTAACGTTTCCCATATTCGGTTTCTAAATATATCATTGTGGCTCAAAATAGAACTGAGTCTCATTTATGTGAAACTGTGAGTTATTTTTATCTGAGATTACGTCACTTTTATATCATAGCATTTTCGGATAAACGTGAGTGTTGTGTCTTGTAAGACAAAACGCCTGGAACAAAAATAAACGCACAGTGTACAAAGGTTGCGAACAACGGCTTATCTCAATTTATACTAATATGGGAATATTAAGTAGGTATATTTAATATAATTTTCGATCTTTACTAGGCGATACAATAATAATAACAATGACAATGCTTGAAGAAGAAGATTATTAAGAACTTCAATATGGCTATTTTGTACCTAAGTCTTTATGTACCTAAGTTTACATCAGCTGCCTTACAACACTGCAATATCATAAGCATAAAACCAGTTGTAAAATGTAATATTGCTATACATCGAAACCTATCACAATCGAAACAATTCCCCGCTACCAAGTGCTCAGCTCGGGTAAAGTATAATCTTTTATCGCGCTCACCTCTGGCATTTGCGAGGACACCACGGGTCACTTACCTGGCCAATATTATATCGGACTGGCACGCTACGCGGGATTACGTCACTTCCCATAAACTAGTACTGGGTACTTTGTGCACAATTGTCTAGATATTGTATCGAACATGATCGTGGGACAGAAACTGTGTAACTTCGATGACGAATCATGTGAATAGCCCTACCTTTGATTTAGTTAAGAGTTTGAATTTTTGTATTGTGTAATAAATTGAGAATCAGAAAAAGCTTAAGAAAGTATTTGAATATAAAAATTAATGCCCGTTTTTTTTAAATTAATGCCCGTTGTAATTAAAAGTTATTTATAAAACTTCAAACGTATTGATTTAGATGTTAGGTGTACTTCACAGTTCTTTAGGATACAAAGTGTTTTTATATGATTAATTTTATTGCGAGATTTACATTTCACAACCCTTTTTGTATCATAGATAGAATTAAATAAGTTGATGAAACGAGGATGGGCCACACGTATTCATTTTATAATAATAAAATGAAAATCAATTACGTCTATAAACTGATAAAATGCGGTTATTGGGCTGTAGTCTTCGACATACGAATTTTATAAATAAACAAGAACATATAGCATCCGATGTTGATACACAGGTCAATTATATGCGTAATAAAACAAAACAATCATAAACACACGACGAAATTATCATGACACAATACAAACATGTGATTGGGCAAAAGTAATAAATTTTATAAATATTTATTTGTAAAATAAATCATTTCATTCTATTTAAAAAATAAACAAGTGAAATGAGGTAAAAATATGTTTAAACATAGAACAGTTTAACGAAAGACCTCGATTAGGTGAACGGTAAGTTGGTTACGAATAATTTTGAAGTGGAAAATTGCGAATTGTTACTCGTATATCGGTGGCTAGATCCTACTAGAAGACCAAAGAAAGCTGACGAGACAATTGCTTTCCCACAAGTCTGTACGTGAAGAGCCCGTAAAGCCTTTGAACTTGTGGTTGAACTATCCGATGTCAGATCTGCGTCATATTGGAGTCTGGAGAATTATCGGGGGCGAGTGCTTTTGTCCATACATGTGAGGCGTGAAGAACCGAGTTGATCGTAATGAATTCGGTCAGGAGGATATATTGTTATTCTAGAATTTCAGACCTTTATGTAGAAACGGTTGGACAAAAAATATTTAGAGGTAACAAGTAAAATGTTAGGCGGATAAATATAATTTAGTTGGGTTCTTGTGGGGTTAGTTGACTTCGATGCAGTATCATCGTTATAAAAAGATACAGTCAAATGGGGCCGTCGTCTTTTGGAAGCCGATTAAAAAGCGTGTGAAATCGTGATATCAGTTTAAGAATCATTTAAGGCGACTGGTAGGTGACATTAAAATTTATAAGGGAGTATTACTCGTATGTAGCGACAGATAAAAATGAACACAAAAAGCTTTTCAACATCTAAAAAACCGCATAGTTTCATCGCATTGTCTCATAATTATAAAAATGATCACGAGCATAATCCCAAACATAAAACGTTTGGCATTTTATTGTGATTTGAGGACGATAACGTAAAAACTGCCAACCTCATTTCCAGCAAAATATTCAGGTACGCTTGGGCAGGTAGTTTGTTATGGATGTTCAAGCTGGCGCACAAATATTAGCAAAAAAATGAAATCGGCAAAATGGCAGGCCAGAGGCATTATCTGAACCGTAAATATAACGTGTTATACGTGAAGCTTGAACGTGAATATTCAAAGCTTACGTTACCTTTGTCATTACGTTAATTAGACTTCAAATTAAATTAATTAACTAATAACAAGGAAACGAAAGGGTAATGTAATCATTCCCTCACAATGGTTACATAATTTGCTTTATACGCTTTATTCACTTTGAGTAATCAGGGATTTTCATAAAGAAATTGCCCCAGTAAAAGTTCAAAAACTTCATTTACATTTTTCATCAACTCTGTAACAAGTCACCAAATTATAATCAACGTGAACCATGAAAATCCGAGGTTCACAGTCAGTGAATTTTTATCTAGAACTAGTTGATCTGACGGACATTGTTCTGTCAGGTTGAAATGTTCGAATCGGCATCCGGGAATTAGTAAAACGTAAAAATTGGGTTTTACGTATTTCCGAGCATATTTCCTATTAGACTTCCACCTCCATCCGATTTAATAGATATTTTTTTGTAGTTTTGGGTTAACTAAATGATTGATTTTTGAAGAATCTCTTTCTTTTAGTGGTCGGTTGAACACAATAAATCACGCAAACCATATCGTTTCCGTCTCATGTCCCGATTCGCGACACGCCACTCATATTTTTTACGCGAATCTCTTGAAATTCACAAGAATATATCTCGTTCATGTACCAAGCGACAGCTATAAATCTCCCGCGTTGAAGACTTATCGCTTTCTGCAATCTGAAAGTTTCTTATCAAAGAAATGTATCCGTTTAGCCGTCAACTAGCAGGCTCGTTAAAGTTAACATCCAATGATATTCCGAGACGTTTATTAAAGATCTGTATACATCAATTTTAACGAGCGTACTTCGTGTTGCAAATTATATTCGACATTATCGATTTTATTTGTAATACATTTGTTTGGCCTTGACCTGGGGGCATGCGATGTTCATACTTGATCTCGATTTCCTTACGTGAGTTTGGATAGTGATTAACTAAGTGAAACTGCATACGAAACTTTAGTTTAACAATGCAGGCAGAATTATGTATTCATTGAAATCTGACGCAACCATACATACCATAGATTAGAGGCATTTATATAGGCAAAGGGGATCACTTACATAAATGACAGTTCACTGGAATAATCAGTAACAAAATCAACTATTTATCCTTAAATTTATCAAAAAATATATTCATCATAGTGGCACGCAATTTTGGCCCATATCAATATCATATGCAATACAAGACTCATGTCAATATATTAGTGACAAAATAAATAACATTTAAATTTTGTATGCATATTTAAGTGTAATTTTTTTATACAAGTGAACTTGTCACTTAACTGAAGGCGCTTACCTCCAAATTGTTTAAAATTTGTTAGAAAAGCAATACACAACTTTAAAATTTAAAAAAATTTAAATACAGTAATATGTAGAAATTACTAATATTACTACCAATTATTTGTTCTAGAAATTTAGTCTTGATGGTGATGGACAGAAGGTAAATATTAAATGAACATCTTTTTGAAATTCATCTACACTAATATTATAAATAGGAAAACTATGTTAAAGCTGTGCGGATCAACTACTTTATAAATAAACCTTGTATTTAAATCAGTATGTACCTTTTTGGACACAAAACTTTCAATCTATATCACATCTTTAACAACAAACCTAAACAACAAAGGATTAATAACATTAAATTTTTCCAAACAGCATTGGTCTTTTAAACAAAACAATAATTAACACAAAGTTATATAGAATAAATTGGTACACTTTGGAAAATTTTGTTAATATTTATTACAGGGTATTTTCATAAATAAATACCCTGTTGCTAACCAAACAAATTTAAAATATTGTTAACATTCTTATTATAATATAATCTTAAGTAATTTGATTATCGCTATCATAATAAACATGATGTATGTACCTAAAGATGTATATTGAAATGGATTGCATAAAAGATATCCAAAAATTAACAAAAATTAAGTTATTTTAATGGCTGAAAGAACAGATATGTAATGAGATCACTTTTATACCTACATCCATTTTAACTCCGGTAAAATATCAATGGACTAGAATTTAGAAGTCTTCAATTTAAGAATTTATTAGTTTTCATGGCATAAATCTTAGTATTTAGTACAAAAAGTAGTTATCAAATATTACAGTATTGCTGATGCACCTCATTGCAATGCTTTATATTTTGTGAACCACTAGAAGATAAAGTAAAATATTTAACAGATGTCAGAGTGAATTATCTCAACTGATATAATACCTGACCGCATAGAACTCTTCAAAATCTCTATAATTAAATTAATTCATTCGTATAAAAGTAGACCGATAACAATGCTGAATACCTGATTTTATTAGAAACAATAAAAAACTTGTTTAGTCCAGTTCATGTCCATATTTATAAAAGTTTGCTGTAAGTTTTAGTTGAAATTTCATTGAAAAATCTTTGTTTTTACAGGGTTCACATTATAACCAAAACATTAACACAGAATACAAATCTGACAATCACAAACTTACCCTCTTTGACATTCTTTGATGATTGCGAAGACGACACTCCGGGTATTTTATCACTAGCACAATTCATTATATTAATGTCCACAGAACTATTTAAACGAGTACCTCTCATCGAACAGAGTTCTGCATAGTAAATACTATTTTTTTATTTTGTTTTACCGATACATTCGCAAATAATGCAAAACGCGGTAGCCATTCTACATTCCGATTGTAAATACGAAATCATAGACAAATGGAACAAAGATAGAACATGTCATAGACAAGAGATGTCACACAGATTGAACATAATTTTTATACACATAAAAATCTATTAAAAACTGAAATAGCTATATTAAATAATACAAACGTGTTCAACCTTAATATATGTTAGTAACTTAATTATAATGATAATTTATAAAATTTTCTTTTGTATATGACTAACTTTTACAGACAACTGTCATTTTAATTAATTCACACTTGGCATTTGACAAGTGAAGTGATATTGTGATAAAATTATTGAACAAAAAAATTTTTGAACATAGGACATTTACACCACGAAAACTGTAAATAACGTACCAATGAAATATAACCGAACCGTTTCTTGAATATTTTACATAACTTGTATCATAAAAATGATGCAACATCAGTACTGGGTGACTAAAAAGACTGTTTTAAAGAAACTAGGAACTAAAGAGGATGAATGTATAATAGCGTCTGATGCTGAACTTGATGCAAAACTAGAATTATTTCAATCTATTTCGGATAGTTGTTTACAATTGCAGCGAGTATTAGATCAGTATCAAGAGCGATTATGTGTGCTTGCTCAGGAAGAGAACTCTCTCGGAAAGTTTCTGCGGGATGCGGGTAAAAACAACGATGCGGCTGGCAAACACATGGTTACAGCTGGTAAAGCGATTTCGTATACTGGGCAACAACGTGTGTCAGTAAGGAGTCCCTTGTTGAGACTGTATCATGAGGTGGAGACGTTTAGATGCCGAGCTGTAAAAGATATGCGTGCGACAGTTTCGGCCATGGAGAAGGCTCGTATTGAATACAGGGCCGCGTTAAGTTGGATGAAGTCAACCAGTGCACAGCTGGATCCGGACACTGGTCGTGGCCTAGACAATTTTCGTAAAGCGCAACGTCAAGTTCGAGAAAGCAAGAAAGTATTTGATAAACTCACCCTAGATGTTTTACAAAAGGTAAACATTTATAAATCCATTTCCTACGAACTTTAAAAACTGTCTGCATCATTTTTTATACAGTCTTTTCATATGCTTTTGTGTTATTAAGTAATAAGCATAAAAATATTATATTCATTTGAATCAACACGGTTTCATATAATCTGTACTAAATTTTATCTATTATCTATTTTGATTCTATAGTATCAACATTTTTATAAGTGATAATGTGTAAAATATTAGTACTATAGTTCATGGACAACCGACTAACTGGACAAAGACTAATTACTTGTCTGTCTAGGCAATTAGTCTCACTAAGCCTATTATTCAATTTGTTTTGTATTATCTGAAACTACTGAACTATTATAAAAATTCTTTATACCATCATTCTATTCATACATCAGAAGCAAAATTCTTTTTATACAAAATGAGTTGAGTATAAACATTATACCTTTAATTGCAGATTGATTTACTAGCAGCGGCTCGTTGCAATATGTTCTCTCATGTTCTATCAAATTATCAGAACTCTTTCTTGAGTTTCTCCAATAAAGTTGCACAAACTCTAGCTGCCACTATTGAGAGCATGAACTCGGCACCACAGTATGAATTCTGTATCTTGAAGAGCTTGTCGGAAAATGATGCCGAGGAGGAAGGTGTACCGCAGGATAAAGATCAGTTACTATTCTTTCAGGTGTGAATTTTTATTTATTTTTCTCTAAAAGCATTTGATGTAGTAAACACAAATAACATGAGAAGTATTTAACTTGCTTTGCTCTCAATTCAATTGCAATGTTTGGGTTCCTTGAGCTGTTCTACATTATTTAAAATTATGGACTAATTTCTTAAATTTATATAAGAAATCCAATCTGTCATATTCATGCTTTTTAAATCTCTTATTAACTAATTAAATTCTAAGTAAACTTGCCTTTTTTATACATATATACAATACAATTTGCTTCTTTCTAGGATGAGTACAAAGATAACAGCCCCTCTAAATCAAAAGCAAATGAATCAACTGAAAATAATCTTAAAGAACACCAACCACCCAATGAAGCAAATGAAGAGCCTTCAACATCGGGAAATCTTATTTCTACCGAGGAAGATACAAGTGGAATCATTAGTGAAGATCTGGCTGGTTTACAATTAGGGGGTGGGGATATGCCTGCTAATTTTGCTTTCATGCCATCTCAACTGTTACAGGTATTTGATGCTGAGTTATATTATTAAATCTTTCCGTAGGTTTAACATGTTTGCCATATATTCATAGACAAAATTTAGAACAAAAATCAAATCAGCCGCACTGTCCTATGAGTTGTGATTTCCTGTAACTCAAGATGTACTAAACTAGTTTTCAAGTTTTGTAATGTTATTAAGATTTCACTTATCTTTATTGGAAATTCTAATAAATAAATAAATAAACACAAACAAAATCCACATTGATTATTAATTCAAGAAATATTGTCATTTACTACTACACAAGATCACACATTTAGCTGCTATTCTACACTATTTCTCATCAGTTTTATCATTATTCATATTGCAGGACTTTGCTGGTAGTTTCATGGATAGTCCACTACAACCATTCAACATGAAAAGTGAGGAAGCTACTTCTCCACAGCAAAGTAAACAACTACCAGCACCGAAGAAGGATGACAAGGCAGCCTGGTTCAAACTGTTTGCTGAGTTGGATCCTCTCGCAAATCCTGATAATATACCAGGTTCTAATCACAATCAGAGCCATGCTGCTTGAATGGTATGAAATATTTATTATAGTGTTCTTATTGTAACAAACCTTGCACATATGCTTTTTATAATTTTACATATAAAAATGGCAACACTGTGGACCATATTTTATGTTTTTTTTTGTGCAGCTGTCTAA
>LQNK01002029.1:145497-166057 GCA_001586405.1 Phoebis sennae
AACAAATAAAAAAAAATATATTTTTCTTTACAGCTTGCTCTGCCTGGACGGTGGTGGCATACGAGGTCTCGTTCTAGTGCAAATCCTCTTGAACCTCGAAGCAGCGATTGGCAAGCCGATAATCCACTGCTTCGACTGGGTCGCTGGCACCAGCACTGGCGGGATACTGGCACTGGCGCTCGCCACTGGCAAGACGTTGAGAGAGTGCCAGAGACTGTACTTTAGGATGAAGGAGTTCGCCTTTGTTGGCATGAGGCCGTACCCGTCTGAAGCTTTGGAAGGGATACTGAAGGAGTGTTTGGGTGAGTACGTAATATATATATAAGGAAAAAACATCCTTTTTTACAAAATCGACAGTGGGAATAATACAGGATTTTATTTTTTCCAAAATCAACAAGTTCGATTACGGGATCGGTACTTTTTTTTTTAAACTAATGATGCACTTTTTTTGTCAATATCGGCCTTGAGACTCCTTTCAGCATTATTTGATATTCTACATAGTTTAGGAGTTAGTCCTGAAAGCCCATTTTAAAAATTCACTCTGTATACATCAGATGTGAAATTAAAAATAACCCCAATCTATCAAGACCTGTGTGATTTTATGTTAATGATGATGATATAGTGTAACATATGAAATGTCATATTTTATCCGCAAAAATTACCTATTGCCAATAGAATAATTAAGTAAGGAATGTACATACTATAGACTTACTTATCAACTATAGACTCATACGTACAATATTATTGTAAGAACTATCCACCGATATATTATTCAATACTGTGTATGGATATTTTTAGGTACGGAGACGGTAATGGCAGACATTGACCATCCGAAGCTGATGATATTAGCTCTGTTGGCGGACAGAAAGCCGGTGGACCTGCATATATTCAGAAACTACCAGTCTGCTGAAGATATCCTCTGTAACTATAATGGAACATCGAGTGAGTATGTGTTTTTATTTTTTACATGGTGGTTTAAAACGACTTAAGTTTAGATTTATAAACTTTTATCTTATTAATATATATTTATTAGAATAAATAAAGACTAAATCTTTTTCACCTTGGTGTAAAAAACATTTTATTTAATATAGTACTTTAAGTTAGTCGTATGTTAGTTATTTGTTAGTTGTATAATTATTGTTAATATTGATCTTGTTATTGTGTTTTATGTGTTTTTGTGTATTGCCTAACCTCTCCAAAAATGGAAATATTAAAAAAAGTCCCACATTTGGTATACTGCATACAAATTTACAATAAATAAGTTACTAAATTCTATCAAACGGGAAGAGGAAAAATATACATTTTACAATAAATTAAAAAAAATCTTATAATATAAGACTTTATAGAAAACGACAATAAATAATAAGAAACATTTAAAATATAGGTATGTCAAAAAATCTATAATATTTTTTTACAATAATTAAAAGTACTTATATCATTTTTGTGTGTAAAGTTTGCAACGTCCTAACGGGGCCACGTAACGTAATCATACCTGCTATAATTTGTTATATAAATAAATAATTTATTCTGGAGTTGCACAAACTACCTTTGCCTTCGAAGGTCCGAAGGCAGAAGCGGGTGACCAGTCGTCGGTGGTGGTGCTGCCGGAGCCGCCGCCGCCCGCGGAGCAGCTGGTGTGGCAGGCGGCCCGCGCCACCGGCGCTGCGCCCTCGTACTTTAGGGCTTCGGGCAGGTACTCACGGGACATTTTCAGATGACTGTAGCGTTATTTAAGGTCATTAATTAGTAAGAAGTAACCTTAAATATGACTGTGGAGTTGACAACCAATTATTTATCTATTTATATCTTGTGAAAACTTGTCTTCTGAATATAAACCTTCAAATTCTTGTCGGTTCTTCTCTGTAGACACTAATTCTTGAAAATGAACTATATATTTACTATTATTATAATGGCGTCCTCTAAATTCTAGTAGTAAATAACAAAATAAATAATTAAAAATTACATAACAAAAAAAAAAAAATAATAATAATATTGGCTCCCCGACCGATAGCGGTGCTCTGCTTTACGTGCTCTCCGAGGCACGGGGGCTCCAACACCACCAACTTCCAGACTTAGGGCTGCTATTGAGACTTTTTGTTAGAAAAATCTCCCTAACAAATAATCAGCCACATTTTTTTATGCTATAGCAGGCAAGCGGAGCATGTGGTTCACCGCAGTTAAGTGACTGACCGCAGCCCATGAACATCTACGACGAAGTGTCGCAGATGTCTTGCCGGCTTGAAGGAAGGGGAGGGAATAAGGAGAGGAATAATGATGAACACGCTATCGAACTATAAACTCTTGCTATTCTCTGAAAAAATCTGTATTTTCGTGTTATAGGTATTTGGATGGTGGTCTAATGGGCAACAACCCCACTTTGGACGCGCTAACCGAGTTGGCTGAAGTGCGGCTCGCGCTGGAAGCGACCGGCCAACGTGACGCCGCTAAGAAAACTAACCTCAAAGTCGTCGTGTCTTGTGGGACTGGTAATGTATTGATACTTCTTGATGGAATTGCATATTACTTTTATATAAAGACAAACACATTTTTATACTTTCAATTCCACTATATTAAAACTTTTTACAATAATGTTTTATTTATTTAAAATTTTAATTTTAACTACCTGACGATGATGTACGAAACAGGTCGTGTTTAAACAAATAAAACATTATTGTAAAAAGTGTTAATATAGTGGAATTGAAAGTATAAAAATGTGTTTGGTAATGTTATATTTGAGAATATTTTGAACTAGACAGTGATTTTTATTATACTAGACTAAATCGATGAAACGCGATGTAGGATTGATATTTTGCTAAAAGTTTAATAGGTACAGTAGTATGTGAGCATCACATTGAAAGTATTAAATGCTGAATTTGATATTTACCATAGAATTAATACAGTAATCTTGGTTGTATTGTACCAACCCAAGTAAAAAAATAATATTAAATTAACAAAGCCTCGCTGAACTTTTTCTTTATTTTTTACGTGTTAAGGCACATGTTCTGTAAACAAATGAGACGTTAGCTCTATAACACCTTATATATCTCATCTAAACACTTGTGAAACATTTAAAATTTGTTAGTGCACCGTGATTTGAATAAGATTGGGATTCCCTGACATGAGTAATAGTATCAGTTATTTTGGAAAAAAATTAATCCCCACGATTGACCAGTTCATATAAAATTTTATAGAATTAACTATAAATATATGCTTTCTGTAGTAACTAAAAGAAAGAAAATAAAAATGTGACTTGTCTGTATTCCAGGCATGATCCCCGTGACAAAGCTGAAAGACATCGACGTGTTCAAGCCGGAGAGCCTCTGGGACACCGCGAGGCTGGCGCTGGGCTTGTCGTCCATCGGCAAGCTTTTGGTAGACCAGGTGAGACTGCTTGAAGCTTGTGTCTCGCTCGCACACTTACACGGGTTTTGACTTCTGATATAATCAACCTGTGTGTTTACCTCTAATTGTTTATTACATTCGAGAATGTATAAGTTACCATGCAATATTTTAGATTAAAAAAAATATGTAAATAAATGTTGGTAAACCAATAAAATTAAATAAAATAAAAATTAAATAATCAAAGTTTAAATGATTCAGCATTTACTGCCCAAATATTAAGGATGAAAAAATAAAATTCTTTTCAAAAAATATTATTGAAATAATATTATAATATTATATTACTGTCATGTAAAAAGGCCTCCATTAATGACGTTGGTTTTTTTCCAATTTTTTTATCCCCTCTTCCCCTAGGTGATATAGTGAGGTTGAAGACTAACTAACCTCCCTCTCTGCACTCCTATGTCACATGTATTTTTTAGCACCTGAAAATTTTGTAACTATTTTAAAATATTTTATTCTTGCTATAACGAACACGCGAAAAGGAAACCTGTATTGTATGCGTAACAACGCATTTTGGGTAAGCGAATACAGTTAAAAAAACAATACAAGTGATATATTACTACAACCCCCCTTCCTCCTGTGATATTTCGTGATTTTATATACATTTCCCTCCCCCCTTCGTACCTCACGTTACTTCGTTTAATGGACTTACAACCGTTGATGTTTGTATTTCAGGCGACGCAATCAGACGGCCGCGTAGTAGAAAGAGCTCGCGCGTGGTGTTCCGCGCTCGGTGTCCCCTACTACCGCTTCTCGCCGCGCCTCTCTCGTGACACTGCGATGGACGAACGCAGCGACGAGTTGCTGGTGGCGATGCTGTGGGAGACGCACGCGTATATGCGCTCGAGGCGGGACCAGGTGCTGGAGCTGGCTGCAGTACTTGCAGGTGAGTGTTTTTTAGCCTAAAGATAGGCTATACAAGGTGTCCCTTACTACTGTTTCTCACGTTGCCTCTTGTGATACCGCGATGGATGAACGTAGTGATGAGTTGCTGGTGGCGATGCTGTGGGAGACGCACGCGTACATGCGCTCGAGGCGGGACCGCGTGCTGGAGCTGGCCGCAGTACTTGCAGGTGAGCGATTCTTAGCCAAAAGATGGGTTGTACTTGGTGGTTTGTGCCTGGTGACCCCTACTATCGTTTCTCATGTCGCCACTCTCGTAATACTGCGATGGATAAACGTAGTGATGGTTTTCAAACGTCCCTTTCCTTCCTGAGATGGCATTCGGGACAAGCACGTGACGTGAGTTAGAATACGTGTGTCGCCACCCCATTTCTACCCGCGGGTGTCGTAAGAGGCGATGGAGGGTAAGTCTGCTGCATAACATCTTCAGCAATAAAAGAGTGGGAGCATTACACAATTGGGCCAAGCTCGCACCGATATAATTTCCAACGCCACTAGAAAATCGGCGTGAAGCAGTATCGCACTGTGTTTCGATTTTCTGTGCAATGCTTTGGGACACGTAGGTTACTATATTTGCCTATATATTTCAATTCTAAATTTACTGGTGTCTTTTCTATGGAAGAAGAATGCGATGCTACGTATTAGAGTTGACGCGGACTGGATAATCATTAATTAATTTGTTTAAACAAATCTTACTATTCATTCATTCCCTTTGGTTTCATATTATAGGAAGTAATTTATCTTAACATATTTTTTTTGTTTCAGATTGAAATTAATAATCTCTAGAAGAATTACCAGATAAGGTATAAAATTATAATTCGCTGTCTATCTATATTTAACCGTTCGAATAACATTAATTGTATGCACAAATTTTGAAAATATATGTATATACGTAGCATGAAGAATATCTAAATAGATGTATAGTGAGATGTGTTACTTATTAGTATAATTTATATTTTTATTCTGCAATTATTGTGCGATAGAATAATTGTTTTAGCTATATATTACTTATTCGTTTCTACTGGATAAAGCATCCAAATAACTCCAGTGTATAACCAGTATATATGAACAGTAAGTAAATTAATAATTAATATTAACTTAATGAACTTTCTCTATTATCCCTCTTCCCCATTGAGAATTTAAACTAAAGCGCCATCAATATGTATTTTTGATTGTCTTACTTAATTTTTTGTTCACTCTCCAATGTCGATCAACTCCATGTCATTAGTGTGTTTAAACATGCACATTATTTAGTATGAAGAAGTTAATATTGTATCCTAATCCTATTTATTTTTGAATTAGTAAAATATAAAATATACTTAAATGTCTAATTGTATATCTGACGAGTCAGTGTTCATCCGTAGTAGTAACAATTAAACGTAAACAGCTCGTATATTAATATTAATAATACACGCTTAGTGTATGTAGCTTTCTAATATGGTGAAACAATTTTTGAAATCGGCGCAGTAGTTTTTGTGTGAAAAAATTACAAACACACAAATGTTTACTTTCTTGATATTTGAAAAAAAATATAAAATTTCCAAAGCATCAGCCTTGTGGCTTATAACATTTATAGAATAATAGGTTATTGCTGTTAATGACATAGGTTTAATACATAATAATTTGTATGAAATACTAGTCTTTGTTGAAAGAAAACTGTCAACTGATATAATAATTTTTAGATCATAGTTCTCTTTTGAGATAGAATAATGGTGTATTTAAATTTTATTACTCAATTAAGTAATTATATTAACCAATAGCGTAAAATAAAAGATTCTATTTATTTACATAGTAATTTTTTCTTTTATTTAAGCTAGCTTTGGGATAAAATGATTATCATAATAATATGATATTATTCTTTTATCTTACTTTAAAGGACTAAGTAACGTCTGTGATTGTTAATGTAGCGAAGTAACATTTGCATAAATCGTTTGAAAGTATTTATATCTTGACCAAAAATGTATAGATAATTGGTAACCATTCCCTCAAGTTGAAAATTTCAAAAGCTTTTCATTTCCATCAACAATAAAAGTATAGGTTTAGAAGTCATTTTCAATAGGACTAAAAAGATTGTTTTTTAATTTATTTATTGTTGTTATGATTTACAGGATTTAATATGTACTACTAAGTGGACTATCATTGTATAAATGAGATCTCATAATAACTAAACGCTCTTGTTTAATTAAACTTTAAAAGCTTGTAAGAAAATATATTATTACAATACTGTAATTAGTATTTATTAAAGGTTATTTTTTGTTTTCAAATTTCTCATTCCAATGATGTGAGGCTTAAGTTCTATCTGCATTGTTATGTTGTTGGGTTATATTATCTGTTGATTGAAAACATATTTTATCATTCATGACAATTAAATATAATATTGTAATATCGACTGAATAAATGTTTAATAAATGTTGTGAAAGGAAATGTGGTGTTTCAATAAAACATGTGAACCTTTGCAAAGCGCTTTATTTTTACAATAAAACATTTGTTAATATCTAAACGAGGCTTATACAAAGACTCAATAATATCACATTTCTCATGTGGATATTATCAATCCACGAACTAAGCTAAATCTATTATGATATAAATTTTCTAACTACACAACTAAGTACCACCTATATGCTTGTCTATGCCGATAATAAATAATGATAGAGTGCCTCTAGCGGTTAACAGTGTCTTTGGATTTTCATAAATAATTTGAAATTATAGTTAACACCTAAAAATCGACAACTTTCAAATTTTGAATAAATTAAATGTGAGATTCTTCTCTTGCAGCACAATTTTGCAACTAGCAATTTTCGAATGTCAAATTCAAATTTTATCTATGGTACAAATACAGAGCCAAATAGTTATAAATAAAATTCATACATAATTTAGTATCTAAAATTATAGGAACGAAATGATTTATAAGACTAACATACATACAGTGCACAATTGGAAACTGAGGCACGAAAACAATCACTACTGGTGCCTTGGACCGCTACTACATCTCACTCGATAAACACAAAAGCCACTAACTAATGCAAAGCAAATACAAGAAAAATAACCTTTCTTTTACATCCTTACAACTTTATAAGTACATATTAAAATATTATACATATACGTTATATACTTGGAATGGATGTTAAAATTAAATGAAAATTTTCCATCTCAGATAGGAAGAGATAAAGAATGTAGTGTTATTAAAATTAACGTCTTCTTTCGTACATTACTTTGAGTAATAACTTTCAACAAGTTATATAAACTGTTTTGAGACTTTTTGTTTGTTCATATTTTATAAATAGCTGCACTACAATAGTAGGGCCCATCGCGCACGCTCACATATTGCATACAACACATAGATTTAAAAAGAACACAATTGATATGAACACAAAATTCTTTTAAAGAAATGACGTTTTCACTTAATCACTATAAAGGCAAGCAAAAATTTAGCCTTTTAACAACCAAAATTTTAAACCATGTATATTGATATCATTCAAACATTGATGATTGTAATTTATTTTAAAAATAAATCAAATAATAAAATCAAATTAAATATTGAAGAATTAAATTAATGTCAATAAGTAAAATTATTATTTGGCACGTTGTAGCTATAAAATTTCAAGCTTTCTATAAAGAAATTAAAATTATAGTAAAGCTGTTTTTTTCAATCGAGACCATTGGACAACTTTAAGTAGCCGATAAGCATAATTTTGGCAAATAAATGCTTGATAAATAATCACAACTCTAGAAGAAAAGGCACGGTGTGATCGAAAATGAAAATTCCTACAAAACCATTTCACTTAATTACTAACAGACTTCATTTTAGACTTTATTGTACAATGATAACCTAAAATCTAGTTCGCTTGTACTCAGATTTTAAGTTCTTAAAAATAATTTTATTACAAAGTAAAAAAGTTTCATATGTATAATCGGTGTTGCCATATCTTAGTAATCCCCGCATATTTTGAAACCTGAGCACAATCTGACGACATAATTTCTACAATTTAAAATAAATGGTCGCCTCTGCCTATAACGAATATCACAATATTTTCGGTAAACCTTTGGATGTGTTACCAAGCCGTACGTAAGTACAAAAATAAGTATTTAGTTAATACATGTCGTCCGGGTTCTCCATATTGGCGATAAGATTTCTCTTTTCTTCTTTTCCTGGTTTGGCGTTGAGCAGACTCGGCCTTATTGTAGACTTTGGTTCGAAACAAGGCTGTAACAAATAATCATTCATTTATTTTTCTAATTATGTAATTCGAACCTGAATATAAAATATTATATAACTAAAAGGTGACTAAGTGATTGACATAGTAATCTATTAACGCATAGCCCAAACCACTGGAAGGATCGGGCTGAAAGTTGGCATGCAGGTAGAAGTTATGACGTAGGCATCCGATAAGAAAGGATTTTGATCAATCCCAGAAATTCCACAGCAACGGGCTATATATGCGGGTGAAACCGAAGGGCACAGCTATGTTCAAATATTTGAAGATAGTAAATAAAAAATCTAATTTAAATTATAAGGTGACCATTTCCTTGAAATAAATTTGAAATGAATTAATGAGACTAACCAATCTTTAAGGGCGAGTAATTTTAAATTTAGGATCTAATGATAAAATGGTCATGGTTTATGTCATTATACAACCAAAATCCCTTGTTTATTTACAAAACAACGAACTCCTCGAATATTTCCATTAAAAATCCGTATTTACAGAAAAAATCCGCAAACAGTGGAAATAATTGAATGCGTAACAGCTGACACTTGACCTTACTTTAATGATCGTCATTATCAAGTAAATAGCGCTATTTCTAGAAAGATCACCGATTTTATTGATAAATTTTTATAGGGGCAACACTGATAGCACAAGCGTACGTGAGTTTAATCAAGCGGTATTTTTGTTTATGTTAATTAAAGGTTGTTATTGTAACATTGTAGCTGATTTAATGTAATCAACTTTAGTAATGTTAAAGTAAACAAACAAATATAAAGAGATGCATTTAATAACAAATTATATGTATGTTGCACTTGTACCTTTGATAATCTGTTGAAATTTAAATAAACTATCACCTTTTTATTATACCACTAGCTTTCCGCCCGCGGCTTCGCCCGCGTGGACTACAAATTTCTGTACTTTGTGGATTTTCGAAGTAGAGGTGGTATGACAATTTTAAGATTTAGAAACGTACGTTTGTAAAAATATATCTCGTAAAAGGTTTAAGTTCGAGGTATATCCGACATTAAATATAACAAAAGTGTCACTGTTCAGTTTTATATAATTCTAATAATTCTATTTTATTTTTTTTGCAAAATATTGACATTTTGGAAATCTGTCGTGTACTCTCAGAATAAAAGAATTGATGTTTCCATGGATTTAACACATATTTGCTTATGGACGCAAATAATATCTTCTGCATGTTGGTTAGTCTTTGTTGTGATTAGCCGCCATGATCGTAATCTACTTTGGAGATCAAGAGAAGGCTACATTTATCAATAAAAAGTGCTTCAAATAACACTTAAAATATTAAATTTAATATACCTACGCGCATTGATGATATGTTTTGATGGATCACTTTGAACCCTCATATCTTTTTTATTTGTTAACCGATTTGAATGAAATAAACACTAAAACCTCCGGGGGGCTAGCCGTAATACATAATCGAAAACCGAATTAAAATCGGTTAAGCCGTTTCGAAGTTGACTGCGTACAAACGCCCGACAAACAGACAAACAGACAAACCGACAAACAGACAAAAATTCTAAAAATCATTGTTTTGAGTTTAGAATAATAAATGAAACACGAAACACTATTTTTTTCTTGAAAATATTAAATGTACAGACACGGCTAGTCTACGATTTTATTATATGTATAGATATAGATTAAATCAGGACAAAAAATTAAATTGATTATTTTTTTTATATGGGCGACACAGATAAGCGATATTTTTGTTTATAATTATTAATGCTATAATAACATGTAGCTGATTTAATGTATTCAAGTATAAGTAAAAAATCAACGTAACTAATTAATAAAAATATGTTGCAATTATACAAGCAGTATATTTAGTTATAAACATAAATAAACAACTATTTGGAATATTTAATTCAGGATACGAATAAAGTCGTTTTTGATATTCAATAAACATAAAATGCAGATAAGAAAACGTGTAGTGAAAAGCTGTGAATAATCAAATCAGGATGCGGAATTAATAAATAATTTAGTCTTTAAAATATCTTTACGGCAATCTAAGCAGATTTTGTATTAAAATATCTTCGAGTACTATTTTACTAGACCACATAAAGTATTTCCTAGTCGAGGCATATTTCGACTATATCAGGTTTAAATTATCTAATGAACCTTTCGTGGACCTTCTTTGCTTTTACGGTGGTCCGTCCGTGGATCACTTTTGGGAACCACTGTATTGCATAGTGTGACTGTGAAAGTTTTATAAAACTTCAATTGGATTCATATCTCTACATAAAAAAAGGAAAAGAAAAATCTACAATTTTTTTTTATATAAGATTAAAAAGGCATCTGACCGTCGTTTCACTGATTGTAAGTGAGAACACAGTCTAGGGTGTAGCATGCTTCACTAAAACAAAGTCGCTTTCTCTGTCCCCATATCCCTTTGTATGTTTAAATCTTTAAAACTACGTAACGGATTTTGATACGGTTTTTTTAATAGATACAAGGATTAAAGAGGAAGGTTTATATGTATAATAACATCTATTAAATAGTGGAGAAATACTAAAATAAAATACTACTATCTTAAAATCATGGAAAATTTGCACGCCATATATTGGCAAAACATGTGGACCCTAGTACCTTATATACTGACAATGTTTTATGCAAATAAATATATTATATGAGAAGAAAAACAATGATACCGACCGTTTCGCATATATTCATGTTACAGCAGTTCTCGATGGTGATCTCGCACTGGTCGGGGCGCGCGGTCAGCGGCGTCACGTTCTTGTTCACTATTATGCGCTTCTTGATCCTGGACGAAGGGATGGATTTATAATATGTTTATATGTACAGAGGACAGACAAATATTAATATGAAAAGTCTTGGATGAAATCAGATTTAACCTATCTGACACAAATTCACAAATAATATTTGTGTAAGTAAAGTGATACTATGCGATGTAAAACATTTCTCAATGCGTTCCAAATGACGTCTTTAATTCAAAATAATAAGGCTTAATTTAAAGCACAAATGGCACTCAAGTATTGATACTCTGAATATGTTTAATGTTTATGGGGTCCTAAATTTATAAATACGGGTGATTTAACTGTATCCATCAAATAAATAGATTTATAAGATTAGAAATTGGGTCGTTTATCAAACTAAAATTATTAATTTTGCGGATAAAAAGTCCTGGTGATATAAAATATATATTAATACAAAATCGCTAATAATCAGTCACTCATCGAAAACAAAACAAAATTGATTTAAAGCTGTTAACATTTTTCTCATTTCCAAAAGAGATTTAAAACAACACGAATAGTTAGATCATCATAATTAAACTCGTTTACTACTTTAAAAATCGTGAGTAATCGTATGTACATACCTTGGCCTTTTCTTCAACTTCAAGATCCTCGTAATCAAGAACGCGCAAACGAGACATAACAAGCCGCACAGGATCCCCAGCACCATCAGGATGGGATCCCGCACGTTATCCCAGCCCGCGCACGTTTCTACGTGCATGTCATCGCTGGCCAATAGCGAGTCTTGTGCGATCGAGCTTGGTTTGTTCTCTTTTGTGCAACTGAAAAAGAATATAGTTATAAGCACATCAAGTATATATATTTAAATTTCTAGCTTTTATTATTTTCTTATCAGAATTTCCGACAGCTCAGCTTAATAACATTACAAAACTTAAAACTACTTTAGTGCATTCAGTTACAGGGAATCACAACTTGCAACATAACAAAAAGTTTATAAAACCTAGACTTAGTTAACTTAGAAGTGCCGTATGCACGCCAGAACTAATAATATATTTATTTATTTATATTAATTTTACGCATAGATATACACCAATAATACACAAATAATTTTCACACAAAGAACGTTTACTTTTTTATGTGTCTCGTAACAAAGGTAATTTCGAAGGTCGATCACAAATAAATAATATTGTGTGCAAGTGTGCGTGTACGAAGCGATGTGTATGTAAGAAAAGTTTATAAAACTATAGTATTGAAAACGTGGTATACAGTAAAATAGTAAACTAACCAATTGCTTTTTAAAGGAATTTTATTTACAACTTGATTGAATTTTATTCAATAATAGAAAGTGGGTAGGACAATTAGCTTGTAGAGAAATTTAAACATCCATGTATTCACATCATGTTAAAGAATGTGTGAACAATTAACACATATTAGTACCAGTAGTAGTTTAGTTATCTAGTATTTTAAGTTGTCCTAGATTTTAAGACCGATATGGTAATCATCATTGGTTTTAAATAACCGCAACTCCTTGGAATGTTACTCGTAATTACATCTACTAAATTAGCAACTAGGTTTAAATGATCCTTCAAGCCGATCGTACTCTTATAATTGAAGATTGCGAAATAAGTTTTGAAAAGTACGAAATATTTTTAACGCGTAATTAATATTTTCCGCTTCGCATAATCATATAAGTCAAGGACTTCTTTATAATCAAAATTACGCGTTCTTACATTACTTTTTTATTTTCCAACCATCTTTATTTATTGTATATAACAATTTTTTGATTTTTGAAGAAAGGGTTAATGTACATTTTTAATCGATTTCCTAAAGACTACGTATCTCAATTTAAATGTATGTCTTCTTTGGCAAAAAGTTACTGTTATTTAAAAGTCATTTTGTTGCCCACTCTTATAAGATAAGATATCTTCCATAGATTCTGTAGTACTATATATTTACGTCTGATACAACCTTCAATACATAAGTCGATATAAAAAACGTCCATTGATCACCTAAATTTCCCAGACAGAACAATACTCTATCACGTCTACATTTACTCTTGACATTGAATCTTGTCCTGGTTTCTCGTAATTCAAGACAAATTACTTTGCAACTGGAGAATGCAGCGATTGAAAATGTAATCTTTATTTTTAAATAAGTACTAAAAGAATACTTTTTTCAGTTCAACGCCTTATTGGAAAAGTTAAACGGTTATTCGCTCTTTATTTTTTATCTATATGGTATACTGATTGATTATGCTTCAGTAAGCATTTTAATCTTTGATTAAAAGTAAGGATTTTTTGAGAGTTTTAGTTTCCTATTTTCCGTTTACAGGCAGTAGATTGATTGACATTACGTCTTAAAAGATCGTAAGAAATATCTTTTGATCTTTAGTTTAAAAAAAATAAACATATTAATAGCTTATAACAGCTTATGCTATCAAAAAACGAAATACTTATTACTTACTTGCAAGCTTCCATAACGACAGGAGCAACTGTCACCACCGGTATAATTTTGTGCTCGCATCTGTTTCCTTCGAAGCCTTTCGTACAGGAACACGTGGGTTTTTGTGTGTTTTCCATAGAACATAAACCATCATTCAAACAGTATCCTCTACATTCGTTCACCTCGCATCTTTGACCAGAAAATCCGTGCTTGCACCTAAAAATATAAAAAAAACATGTAAATGACATTCATTTAAACAAAAATCTATGTAATAAGTTACGAAAGTTAGGAGGAAATATAAAAAGGTCATATATGCATACAAAACATTTGTTAGATCCATTATTATAATTCAATATCTTATACACTTCCAACAAAATAAACATACTGAACAATGGACAAAGCCCAATAAACGAATAAACAAAAACAACGGTATTCAAATTATTACCTGCAGGTAGGCCGTCCATCTGAAGTCACCGTACATTGGCCGTTCAGACAATAATTCTGACACAAGGATATTTCACAACGATCCCCCGAGTATCCCAAAGAACATTTACATTCGGTTCCATTCTTGACACCGTGTAAACAGAACAATCCCGCGTCCGTTGGAATCGTGAAAGATTCGTTGATTTGAGACGTATTTTGAGCATATTCTACTATTTTCTTACAATCTTGGACACCTTCCATTTGATCGGCAGTGGAGTAATTCGCGACAATACCGAAGGGTACTTCGTTCGTGAAGGCAATAATTTCTTCAGGCTCAGTATACGGTGGAGCGTCTTTGTCAATTTTCCATACAGATTTAAAACCCCAGTCGACCCAATAAATCGAATCTTTGGAAATAGCTAATGCATTCGGTTGATGATATGTTCCTACCAACACCTTCTTTCTGCCTGTTCCATCCAGGTTTGACGTTTCTATTGAATAATGTATCCCTTCTTTATCATCAGCCCAATACAATTTGCTCGTTCTCTGATCGACTGCAATGCTCACTGCCATGTGGATATCTTTGTCAATGATGACTTTTCTTTCACTGCCGTCAAATCTTGCCCTTTCTATGGAAGGTTTCGTGATATTTGTATTGGTCCAGTATATGTACCTAAAATTACGAATAATTTACAGATAGTAGTTACGAATTAATCTTAAAATCCTTAAGTGGTTTATATCTAAATATTATAAATGCTTAAATTTTTGGTACAAATTTATAATTGTAGCTGTTTGCATTATTTTCTTACACGTAATGAATATTTATTTCGCTTACCCTCTACAACTATCGACAGCAATATCTCTTGGTATTTCATAATCCATTTTCATAAGAAGCTTTCCGTAAATATCCTTCTTTGATCTTGGCCACAATGATGTCCAGTATATGCTTCTTTCATTGGTGTCCGTCCAGAAAAGTTTTCCCGACACTGGATCAAAGGCTAGCCCTTGAATGTTTTCATAGGAACGTCTGCCGACTAGAGGTTGGTACTTCTTCGTTGCTAAGTTGAAGCTAAATATAGACGCATTATCGTTCTGCTTATCGACGAATAACAACATATTGTGGACGGCATCATACGCCAAGGCTGTGAGATCTTTGAAGCGTTCACCTTCAGTCCTCGTTTTGGTTTTGTTTGTGTAAAATTCTAATTGGTCCCCCGTGGTGATGGCAATGTCTGGAACAAAATGAAAAGAAAATTAAATTCCAATACTGAGAATTCGATAATCATTTGTTATACAATGATTTGTGACCGCATTGACCGTCGCGATAGCCTCTAAGTCTGAGATCTCGTAAATAACTTCATACGTAAGTAGTGGCGCGTATTTCTGTCATCCACATTAGCATATTTTGGCAGAGGAATGCAATGGATGGTGTCCAATGACCAACAGTGGTACTGTTGAGGTTGATTGCTGTTACATAACGAGTGTAGATAGCTAGTTATTCGCAATTATGTTATTTATAGATTTAGAGTGTTCGATTTCATTCTCGATGAAGAATTTGAAAGTGTTATTTTGTAAATTTATTTATTGGTCATTGTATCGAGCTACACCGCAATAGCACAGTATCTTTAAAATTATACCTGGTAAATTAATTTAATACATAATTATACCTATATCGTTTTATACTGTGTCGCAATAGTTATTTAAAATAAGCTTAATAATTATCAAATAAAGTCGTCAGTAAACGGCACACATGAATTGTTATATAATTTATTATGAATAGATAAGTTTGAACTTGCCGACGCAATTCGTAACCTAATTCAAAAGTCGAGGGTGTGTTATTCAAGGGTGGCCTTGAGTCGGGATGTTATCAGCCAACTATTACTTCATACCAAATGAGCTAATCACGAGGCAGCTTGGAAAACACCCAAACGTAGCCGACTTCACAGTTCGTTCATCGTTGCGTAGGCTGTGACGCGCGCCATTTTTAATAAGTGTTAATCCGCGATTACGTTTACGCATAATTAATTGATAACACATGTGTGATACAAAAAGTATTTAATAAGCGTGTTTTTTATATATCGACTTATATTTTTGTCCTAGGTACTATTTTTAAAATAGTTACTTTATATCTTGTCTATTTTAAGCTATTTATATTAATTAGATGAAATTACGTAGCAAAAAATACGAAATAATCTTTCAGTGATATTTAATCTGTAAAGGAAGAAAAATGATTGGCGTATCGTAAAAGCCGATAAAAAGATATAATATTTTATAGCTTAAAATGTGATAATTAAAATTAGATAATTTGAATTCAAATGTTTTTTACACAAATTCTTTAAATAAAATTTACTAAGACATTGTTTATATGCGTAATAAAACTTTAGTTATATTTTTGTGATACTAAGTTTAATGATCTTATATATATTACTGATACAAATACATTTTGATTGTCAGTGAGTCGTCACCTACTTAGACAGTGGCGCTTGCGCAAGAAGTAACGTTTCGCTTCAGTAAAAGGTTAATAAGTTATTATTTAATGAAACACACAATAAAAACAATTATCAAGCGCTAGTATTAAATCGATTTCTACTACGATTTAGTATATATGTTGTTTTTTGTTATTAGTAATCTAATAATTATATATTATGTAGCTCTTGATTGAGTACTGAAATATAATTAAATTTTGATTATTTAAAAATAATAATTAATAATTTTCCGGGTTTATTTCTGAAGTGCAATCAAGATATTATGAGACAGATTTCCTGATATTTAATTATTTATCTAAAACTGTCCATTTAATTATTAACTAAATATGAATATATTTTTAACAGTATATGAAGAAGAATGACTAATCTTTAATAAAAATACTTTTTAAAGGATTTAAAAAGCGGTTTATTACTACAAAAATCCGTCAATTCAATATGGAAAGGACTTCTATGACCAATATTATTTTATAGAATTGATACTATTTTTTACACTATTTTCACATTTCTTTATAGACTTTATTAATAAATGTGGAAATAGTGTAAAATGCATGTCCATCAAGAAGTGACTATACAGTCTATCGAGTACAATATTATTTTCATGACAGGTTGTTGTTAATTTATAAACTGAAATAACAAACAAGTCACTTGGAGCTAATTAAAGCATTGAGATTATAAATAGCAAAAGAAAACAATAACATGACATTAATTATAATAAGGTGATATATGAAGCCATGTACACATTACTTATATTGTCGCCCTCAGTGTCGATATCTTGTGATAAGTGCCAATAAATGAACATTATAAAGAAAAAGTCATATAAATAACAATTAGCATATATAAATAACGGAATATGGCACACTTAAGATATATTTTGTTTACAATGTAACAGGAAAATATGTATTTTTTTATTCAACTAAAAAAATTATAGTTAGTATTGACGAAAGATTATAAACCGCTTAGCTTTTTATCGATATGCTAGCTGCCCCCCAGGGCTTCGCTCTCGTGGGAATTTCGGGATAATATATAGCCTACAGCCTTCCTCGATAAATTGGCTATCTAAAACTAAAACAATTTTTCAAATCGGACCAGTAGTTCCTGAGATTACCGCGTTCAAACAAACAAACTCTTCAGCTTTATAATATTAGTATAGATTAATGCAGGAAGAATAGATCACATACGAGAAAACACGTGATATGAAACACGCGTTTAAAGTAAATAATTTATGTAGAAACAATTCAATTGATGACCAGGTCAACAGCGATTTTTAACAATTGATGTTACCTAATAATGAGGGAATGAAGTAGGCACATGAGGTAAGACAATTCAAATATCTCGGAATATTTTCAAAAAACTAGTGAACATCTACATTCAACTCTAATAATGGAGGCAATAGGCGGCCTTATTGCTATAAGCAATTTTTTCCAGGCAACCGAGCGAAAGCGAAAGGCATAAAAATACTGAAGGGTAGAGTGGTGCAGATAATAAAATAAAATAAGAGATAGAAAAATAATAAAAGAATATAGAATACAATATATATGTCGCAATAAGATAGAAAAAGCCGTAACATAGTTATATCCCTAGGGATATAATTATATGCCGGAACATAGTTATACGAAAGCGATTCATTAATATCTTACTAGGAATATAGTTATAAAACGGTCCAAGTTTAGTGATATACTTATATTACTAGATTAAGTTTAGTGAAATAGCTTTCGGAGTGTGCAGCGTTCCTGTAAAAAACGAATAAACAGTGTTCTAGTAAATGATGTGCCTGTAAGAAGCATTCAGTGCTATGTTATTCTTGATGTCATGATTCCTCTTCTTGTCTGAACAAAAATTAGAAATTACTTATAAGTAAATCTCATGCAAGATATCTCAAAACTGTTGATTAGTTTTAGTGTTTGATTAGTTATAATTGCATTGTTAATGTTTAAATTCCAAAAATTATGGTAGATTTAATTATAATTGAAATTACTTTAATACGTGTAATTACGTGTTAGAGTCACAAAGTATTGTAACTAACTGCAGGAAATATAAAGTAGATCTTTTAATAAAGATAAAATCAAATTATTATACCAATTTTTATTTAATTCTATGGTAGATTTCTATTTCACTAAACTTAATCTAGTAATATAAGTATATCACTAAACTTGGACCGTTTTATAACTATATTCCTAGTGAGATAGTAATGAATCGCCTTCGTATAACTATGTTCCGGCATATAATCATATCCCTAGGGATATAACTATGTTACGGATTTTTCTATCTTACTGCGACATATACATAAATAGATATTATAACGTCACGAGGAAGAGTAGTGTTGAAAGGCAAGAGTTTAAAAGGAATAAAGATAATAAATAATACTTCTACAATATTAACTTTAATAACGTTGAGTATGTAATAAACCTGTGGTAATTTTCTTATGAAATAATAAGGAATTGTAATATGTACTCCGGAAGGAAAAACATATAAAACAAATAACTACATGTTAAAAAATGATAATTTTCTATACCACAAAAATGTTGTTTGGTTTTACTTCACAAAAATCCTCTACGAGTAATATTTTGTAATCACAAAAATAAACTTGTGTTGGTTTAAGAATTTGAGAGCAAGGTAACAAAACATAATTGTGATATTGTAGGACATATAACTCGAGGTAAAAGATTACTATGAATATGATTTAAGAATGATGTAAATTATCTAAAACAAAAGATAATCTTGCCTAGTCTTAAAGATACCTCTTGCTTGTAATAGTTATACTTATTTGCTTGTAGGAGTCTGCTCTGGGCCAAGGGAATAGATCACATTAGAACTATAGCTTAAAACTTTCTAAAAAGGATCCATTTCTTATTATATTACTCAAAGCCCATATTTTCTTCGTATATTGACTACAATCATATCAACAGAAGCCTTAAAAAAACCGAGCGAAAGGGGAATGTTTATTTCAATAATTTTATAAAGATACAAAATTGATTCGGACGTGAAAACTGAAAACCATGACGTTAGTGGCGTCATTATATATAGCAAATATAGCTAACATAAAAATATTTTTTCATAAACATTCAATTTACGCACACAACAAATAAAAAATAAAACGTTTTGTAAAAGTTTGAAGCAATAAAACGTGACGCTGATGTAATTTTTCCTCGACTTTGTACCGGATTTTTTTTACAATACATATTTCCATACCTTCTACGAATAACCGAATGAAAGTTTTATAAATTCTAGAAAACATATATTTATATAATTTGTACAAGATTAATTATTAATGATCGTAAGAAGGAAGTCGTTTAATAGGAAAATGTGTATTTATCTATTTGCATATGAAAATTACGCTGGACTTTATAAATAAACGTTATTTTAATAAACGTGTATTTGTTGTACACTTCTGGTACATTATTTTGATAAGTAATGTATAAAATAGTAAATAACTTAGTTATCTATTTATAATTAATTAATTTAGTATCCTTAAAACATTTTTCATATCAATTATTTTATTTTAACAACAAGGATACGGAAGAATATTCGTTCATTTTTGAGTATTAATTAATATGAAAATTTATCATACAATACTTAGAAAATCGTTATAATGAAACTATCAATTATTTTGAATCTAAAGGTGTCACTTGGAATTTCCGCAATGTAACATATATCCGTATTCTTGTCATTCTAGATCAATAATAATTAAACTTAACTATATTAGCTCGTTGTTTATTGTTTAATAAAAACACAAGCTATGATCTAAGGAGCTCATAGGTTAATTTTAAAAGATAATAGCTCCCAGCAACAAACTAATTGAGATGTTAAAACTATCTTTATTTGTAAACAATGATTGTACTTTCGTCACCGACAAATAATATTATATTTTAATGTTTATAGAAAGGTTTGCTTTTTTAAGGTGGGAGCAAGCGATAGAACGTGCGGGTCAATCGGAACATAACTATTAGTAAATGATAGGGGGGGG
>LQNK01002029.1:166065-177160 GCA_001586405.1 Phoebis sennae
TATCACAATCTAGCTGATCCGTGGCTTCCCTCTCGTAGTATAATGTTTTATATATTATATAGCCTATGTTATATGTTGATGTAGCTTTTTAAGGTTGAATTTTTAAAATCGGTCCATTACTTTTTGAGCCTATTCATTACAACCAAACAAACAAAGTTTTGCTCTTTATAATATTGGTGTAGATAAGATTAGAGATCAAATTTATGTTTAACTCTTAAACCAAAAATAGGACAGAAATGGATGAACAATATACTTGTTAAACGGAATCATAAAAAGTATTAACAATTTTAGTAAAGACGTTACCGCGATATTCATAGTACGTTTATTATGATGAATACTTTTATTGCTCTTTTAATGATAAACTGTCCTTAAATATATTGTTTTAAAGAAGGTACTTAAAAGTTAAAATGCTATTTTTCAAATTGTATTTTAGTTATTCATTGTTTGTAATTGCTTGTACATTTTGTGGTATTTTAGAAGTAGAAAGCTGCAATAGCCCCAGGGTTCAGGAATATAGAAACAAAATAGTCGATCGTTCAGTTCTACTACTTATTGTGTATTTAGTTCAGAGATCTTAACAATTTTACATTCTGTAAAACCAATTTGAATATATCTGAATCAATGACGTCAATCGTTTTTAGAAAATCCCTAGTTCTTTTGATTGAAGCATTTAAGCGGATTACAATTGCACTTTTTTCATTTGGTAAATTCTATTTTATTCCTCGAAACATTAAATATGAGTTTATTGCTCGGTGTTCGGTACAATCAAGAATTGCCAAAACAATTACTACGCAAAAAGTCCAATAAACATGAATTTAATTTAAATAGGTACGCTGGTTGTTTTCCGTGTGAGATATTGCGTCAAAGCGTAAACGGGATATGTGATATTTAAACTTGTTAATGATATGTAAAGAGACTGGGATATTTCAATGCCAAATATAGTATAATATCACTTGATACTATCTTCGCTTCTGTAAGGGGTGCTTCTCGTAAAATATGGCGCAAACTCGTGTTTGGTTACATTATAACAATTGTCATATTTAGTACACAAAAATGTGAATAAGATGACTGTTCCTATAAAATATGTAAATGTAATATGAAAGTTTATTTAATTAATGTTACATGATATGCTGAATTTCGCCAATATTAAATACGTTGTGGTATTTAACATAACTTTTATTTTAATTTCACTCAAAAATACGTAGACGATTGAATATTTTTTTAAATAATCTTATCAGTTTCAGTGCCCTAATAAATATGCATTTGGTCATTACGTTTGACCTTTTAAAAACTATTTTTACAAAAAAAACTGCAAAAACAACTTAAAATAAACTATACGATCGGTAAAAACAAAAATGCACGTGAAAATCATACCATATACCGTATAATCATTTCGTGTGTTCACATCACGTGTCCGTTATAAAATTGCTATTTTTCTAATCATAAACGAATTGATTAGCGCATTATTGTTGTTTTATACAGATAATTTTTATTTTTTATCATTATACTGTTGGCGAAAAATATATTCGATAAGATACGCAAGTGACGCGTATTTGTCTTTATTTGACAAGTATACTTAGTTAGATTTTGAATGTAAACTAAAATGTGTTTATTTCAATATATTCTTTAACAAACTTAATTAATAATTGTATATAAAAATATCAACCTAAACCCCTTTCTTATATGTATTTGCAAACGACATTTAGAAAACTTATATAGACTATGGCATAGAAGAATTGTGGCAATTCTTACGAATTCAAAAACAACTCACATGTGAAAATCCGTGTAGCCGTTTGGGCTACTATATACATACATACATACGCTCGAAAACAACACTTTAACTTTAACAACAGGTAAAAATAAACTACCTACCAATAGATACGGACTCAAGATTTAAAAATAAGAAAACATAGATAAGTTTTAGGCGCTCTATGGAAGATTATTTTATTTATCTGATAAGGATTTTAAAAAGGTACCAACCAGGTCCATATCAGGGTATAATAAGAGAGGCATCATACAAGTTTTCAGCTTGCCTCAAACACCTACTCAAGAAATGGTCCCAGCTCTTCGACCAATAAAAGAGCATTCCTATTCAACTTCGAAAAGACAATGCGTATTAAAAGTCATTGAATTTCAACGTTTCTAAGAACTTCTAATTATTTACCGTTGTATCTCCGAATAATACAAACATAACTAGTAAACCGAAAGTAAAGAGCGTTATTTATGAAATGATAAAATCGTTGATAAATCATTTAAGTTGTGCGTCCTCAATATTTGATGACTTTCAAAAATAATCTAGGTAAGCTTGAAATATTATGGTTGTTTGTGTTTGCTGTTTCTATTCTAGGTTTAACTTTCAAGAACACGCAATGTAATTGTAAAGTGTTATAAGGTGTGAATTATAATTATAAGGTTTTCGTATATAACAATATAATATGATCTATGCTCATATTTTTGCCCATAATTTATAAAAAGATAGTAATTTTAAGCCCGCAAAGTTTCGCTCCCGTAGCACATATTCAAAACTGTGCTACGTTGTTCGGTTCGCGTGAGATTAGCGTGTTCAAACAAACAAACAAACTCTTCAGCTTTATAATATTAGTATAGATAGTAAGACATCGGTAACAAGTCTGAAGGGGTGCGAAATGTCATTTTCATATGAATATATCCGACGCGAGGTCTACCAACTACCACTAATTATATATATACAATAATGATAGTATGAGCATTTGTCTATGTAACGATGGAATATAGACAATTAACAATGAACGTGAAATGCCCTCCGCGACAAGGCGTACGTGACGGGCACGCGTCGCGAAACCAAACATTTAAACAGCCTCATGTTTCAACGACTAAGTACTTTTTGATTGAAACTTCTTTGTAAATACTTTTTTCAAAACTGGCAAATTAAATAAAATAATTTGTGTTTTCGGCCTTTCATAACTCACGATTGTATAGTTGCAAATCCTTTTTCCTATCCTACAGCTAACTGCACAAATCTTGAACGCTATGCGATAAAAATATGGTCTACGCCCGGTCAAGTTCCAAGATTTGTGCAGTACCATCCGTGCATTTTTCAAATTCTAAATCTTAATTTTTATTGGCAATATAGCAAACTACGAGTACCTAAAATCTTATGGACGCATATATGTATAGCTTTCTATCAAGTAAGTCTCTAATTTGCCTGCAAAAAATCTCTCATCATATAACTTCTTTCATTCCCAATTACAATATTAATTTCAAATTAAGTTTCGATTACACGCATGCTAGATCCATGAATTAATCACTTTTACGTGTGTATCTAAAGACGTACAAATAGCAGTATCTATTTAATCGTTTGCGATTTATAGCACATCACCTGCATCCATTACCTGATAATACCAAACACGTTTTTGTAATCAGTAATTTATTATGATATATGCATCGGTAATCCGAAAGGTATCTTCACGCATCTTTGAATTTGATAAGGTTTAAAGTAGGTATATCTTTTTAAATCTACACCAATAACTATGCCGCCTATTATTCGACTAATATACGTTCCTTGAGCATTCCTCGATTTCACTCAACTTCTGTCAACGAAAATTTACATTCTGAGTCGGAACTCTACTCACGTCCACTCACGTTGCGAAAATTTCGAAAAGAAAATTTAACACCTTCATTCGTTCGATCTATTTATTAAACTATTATATTTTTGTGTTATGAATTCTCGATTGAAATTCGTCATACGTCATATTTGACGTAACCTGAGTGGAAGTAAAATTAAGGTAACTTCTTAGAATACGGGTGTTAGTAGTAAATTTTGAAAAACTTAAATTGAATATGAACTTGACTCGTATCAAAAAGACTGAACCAATATAGTCCAAAACAGCGAAACATTTATTTTGGCAATTATATAGGGGCCAAATATTTATCTCCGCCTTTCTTCAGCTTTCATTACCAAATGGAATTATTAAATCCAAGAGCTATATAAATGTAAATATCTTCAGATTAGGAAAAAATAATAACAGTGTGTGAACTTGAAACAAGCGGATTGTGACCTAGACCGAGAAATGCACGTAATAACATTTTTTAATCTAAAAAAACATTCTAAAAACATAGTGTTCAATTAGTTATGTATCTGACCGTGTTCCAGATCAAATACAATAGGTACTAAAGGTTACGTTAAGCAATTATGTCCTGTCTATTTGGGACAGATTTCTCGATTTTCATCGAAATTCTGTGAAATTAACAATTAATTAGTACATTCATATTTTAGTAGTAGTTTTAATGAATTATAGCAGTACCAATCAAGGATTAATTAGTGAAATCATTAATCTCGATTCGGGTTACAAAAACTAGTTGTTTCGTGCTTACGATAAACAAAAACATTCCTACAATTTAGTTTTGCCAATATATTTTTAAAGATACATAAAGTAATAAGAAATGAAAAGACGTCACTTGTATTTCTTTTTTGCGTCTACAAACTTGTTTCGTTTTATTAAAAATATATAAATAATAAATATCACTTCCGTTCAGTGTAGAAATATAATTCTGTATCGAATACCATTTATTGATTTTCAATTGCAATTCAATAACAATTGTTTGTTACTATTCAAAAAAAATATTTAATTTGTCTTAACTTATTTGATACAGTTATGTAGGTAATTTTAAAGTTTATAAGCTACAAATAAGTATAATATTTTATTTTTCTCATTGAATGTTTGTAAGGTTTCATTAATTGCGTGTTGTATTATGCGTAAACGACGGGTCTGAAAATTTTGCAGATTTGCAATTTTAATTGAATAAAGGAAATTTGTAAGGACATGCTTTATGTAGAAAAAATCTACAAGATAATTGCTGCTTACCGGTATCGCGATGATCATGTAATATTGATTCATGGACAAAGATCATTATCTTATAATTTTTATATTTAATCCTATTAAGGAAAAACTACATTATGTCAATCGCAATTGCTAGGTTAATATTGATATTAAAAAAATTACAAGTATCACTTGTAAATTTCGTTGAACTTGACTGTTCTGGGCAGAGATCTTGAATGTTTCTTTTATCGCCAAGCAGTGAAAATGTATGTCGTGAAAATATTCAAGATCTTTGGTTTTGAGCAAAGCCATATACATATAATATGTATTTTAAGGAATGACAAAAAGAAAATCATAAGATACCTACGTGTATTTTAGATATTTTTTTAACTTTAACTAGTACTCGGTACTCGGACCGTTAATGCTAAAAAATATATTTCCATACGAAAACTGATTCACATAGAGTGAGAGTTAATTTTTTTATGTTAACATTTTGCTTTAAATACGCAACATATGATATGATAAAGTATATCCATATGAAAACGAAAAAACGCCTTGATTTTTAATTGCTAGCATTTAAAAATATCATGAATGCAAAAAGTTAAATGTCTTTCCTTTGGTGGTTTAGATTTTCCCCATACTTAGGTAACTTCCATTGATAATTCTAAATAAACGTTATATTCAAAGGTTAGAGGAAGTTATTGAACATTATTATAATAATCTTAGGTCAAAGAAAGCAGGAAAGGGTTAATAATTATTGATTATAAATTTTCTTAGTACACCAATCAAAATATTATTGTCGTCTAATCTCATTCGGATAACAGATAAATATTATTGCAGTAATAAAAACTTAATTATTTGTTTTAATTATCACAACAATTTAATTACGCAGTTTGCGTATTGCATAATTAATTGCATTGAAATTTAAAGTCCAAATTTTGATTAAAAAGTTAATTGTCAATTATTAATATTAAAATTATTTTAAAAACTTATTTTGGTAGGGTTTAAGTACTGTGAGTCATGTGACTCTACTTGTTTAAAAGCAGATTTTTTATTAAATTTAAAAAATTGGCGCAAGGCAAGTTAGTGCTAGCAACATTGTATTAACCCTTGAATTTATTTATTGGGAGTTTCAATGAATATTTTTTATAGTTAAGTACACAATTTACATGAACAGTGAACAGCCAATTAAATTTAGCTATAAACTTATTTTAAATAGGTAGTATAATTTCTTCTTATTAAGTAAGTATACAGTACTTATAAGGAATTAAGTACATACATGTATCATTTGCAACAACAGTAATAAAAGTAAAGTTAATTTTGGTAAGGTAAACTTCTTTTTATAATTTTCGTAATGAAAAAACTCAAACATAATTTTTTATTTTATTTTATTCAGTTCCTTATAAAATAAAAAAAATCTGTCAAAAACTATTCTAAATAATCCATACACATAATATATTTCTAAAATGCATTAAAATGTAAATTCAAGTTATATCTTATCCAAGAATATTTTGTTTTTTGTAATCGTCATAGAAAATCATGTGTAAATTAAAGGTTAAAACCGCATACGTCTTTCAGTTTTACGTTTTCACGTGTATAATCCTGCCCGATGAGTTCATAATACTCGTATTGAGACGGTGGTATCGTACACAGGTGCTTTTAAAATTGGTCGTCCTATAGCAGCGCCGTTCGAAGTGGCCTACGTGACTAGCGGTCCCCTTGCAATGGTGTCGTGGCGCCAAACGAATTACCACCTTATCGACTTTTCATACGAAAATCACCACAGATAATATGATGTCAAAAAATACAGATTCAATCAAATTTTTAACATGTAGCACATATAACCCATTTACCGGTTGCGTAACTACAGAAAAAATCACACGTGTTTTTTAAGTCATGCATCAGCTGATTTTGCTTTACTTACCCCAGGAGCTAACGAGGCTAACAGAAAGTGTGAAAGCAACAAATAAACACTTTATAGCACACATTTTGTCTCATAAAATTTGGATACTGTTTAAGTAAATGCACCGATACATCGAATTATTTGTACGAGTTTCAGTCTAATGTCAAATAGAGGGCGCTCCTCTGTAACAACCGCGCGTAGCGCGTGCTAGACCGAAACTAAATAAAATCGCACAGCCGCCTGCCGCGATCCCAAGTACAAATAGGTTCATTGAAAACATTTTGCGCATGCCCACACTGATACGTACGTACATACCAAGTATAATCTTATCACTGTGCAATCAGTAAATCCGCAACATTTGTGAATTGCACATTGTTTTGCACTTTCGGTTTGCTGGTGGTATTATTTGTATGTTATTTTTGTTTCTAAAATTGATTTATTCAGTCTTATTTGCTTACTTTTAAAATGTAATTTGATTTCTCAGCTTGCAAATATGTATTACACGTGTAACTTTTATGACTGTTTATTTCTGTTACCATATTAACTTCTTACACAAATCATTATTAAAAAATGTAAAATTGTCACTGTTCATAGAATAGGGTTAAATAATTTAAAATAAATATTTAGCTATCATTTTTATACACAATCATATTATCTTAAAATTATTCCGTAGCTAAGTATTAAGTATTAAATGAAATATTTAAAACGAATTAACAGTACATAATATTATTGTTCATAAAAAATGCTTTAATTATTGGCCTTTGAGATTCCACATTTTAGCTATTATGTCTAATCTTTTCTATAAATTAGTACCAACTCACTGAAAAAAACTTAAGTGCGGGAATTGTAAGTAATAATAAAACCTGAAATTAGGGGATGAACAATTCTAGCTATACTTACTCTATAGTTTGTAAGTTCGTTCGCGCTCGTGAGAATTTACAATAAAATTACCTATTGTTACTGATATGTGATAAACGTAAGAAATTTTCTTTTGGTGAAAGAAAGTAGGGCAAGTTTAGATGTATTTAATTTTTACTATTTTAGTACTTAATTAGTAATTACAATTGGTAAATGGCCATATTGAACCGTTTTCACAGGTTTCTTGACATAAGTACAAACATTATTGTTAAGGTTTAGTACAAGCAAGTTTCCATTAACAAAACAAAGTAAATACAGAAGTTTTATTGATGCTGAAATTAATATATTTATTAAAGTCTTCTTATGTTATACAAGCACCTGCATACAGTTCACCTGCTGTTAAGTGACCGTAATTCATGAGGCATGAACACCAAAAACAAAGTGTCGCAGGTGCATTGCCAATTTGCCAGCTAAAAGGAAGCGAAGGCTATACTCGGAATTAATAAAAGAACAGAACAGGAATAAGGGATGAAATTAGAGAAATGAAAGGGCTATTCTACTAATATTATAAATGCTAAAGTTTATGATGATGTATGTTTATGAGTGTTTATTACTCTTTCACCCAAAAACTACTGAACCGATTTTGATGAAACTTGGTATTTATATAGGCTACTTCTAATCGCGCAATTCCCACCAGATCAAAAGTTACATATGGGGGTGAAACCGCGAGGCGTGGCTAGTGATAAATATTATCATCGTAGTATTATGAACTTATAAACCATGTTTATTTTTGTATACTTATACCACTTAAACATGTATAAACATAATATTATTTTACTTAATCTGAATTCTTAAAATTAAATTAAATTCTAATTGTTATCTGTACCGTGGTCCGAGATTGATAGATTATTATGAATGGATGACGGAAGTCCGGCAATATTTTATTTCCTATCTTTTACTTCCCCGTTGATCTGATTACAAGCTATGGATAAAAACGTCACGGTTTATGAATGTAATAATCCATATTAAACATGTACTTATGTTTAAGAGTAGAAGCCGAGCATTGCACGATTGGGCCAAGCTAGCAAGTCGTACCGGTGTTAGTACCACCCCCCAGCAGAACGGCGTGAAGCAGTATTGCACTATGTTACGTACTGTGAGCGGAGGCCTGGAGCCCTGTATTCCCATTCCGTTTTTCTCACATCCTGTTCTACTCCTCCAATTTCTCATCATTAATCCTCTCGCTATCCCATTCCCTATCAACAAGCCGGCAAGGCATCTGCGACACTGATCTTGCAGATGTTCATGGGCTGCGGTCAGTCACTTAACATCAGGTGAACCGCATTATCTACTTGCCTGCATTGACATAAAAATAATAAAATAAAGGAAAATTAATTTTTATTTCATTATCTCGTTATTAACGGGTTTCTCGATTAAAGGGAGCGTTGAAAAGATTACTGAAATGTATAATAAAACAACAATTAAAATCAAAGCCTATCAAGATCATTTGTAATGGCTTATTACCAGCCGTTTACGTACAATATCGTGATCACGAGTGATTGATCAGTTGGCATATTTGAAGGTCACTCGCCCATTTAATTGTTGCCAACTACAATACGTTCAACCGGGATGAATTATATCGCTTCACAACTTTCGAATATTCTTCGGTTATACCAAATTATGCTAAAGTTATATAGCCTAAAACATTCTCCATACACCTACCATAGTTAGAAAGATTTTTCAATATTCGTCGAAGTTTCGTAGTTTATTTTGTTCAAACAAATAATCAAACGATCTTGTCCGCTTTTATTAATTAGGTAAGTATAGAAACACCATATTTTTTCATAATACATATATATAATTATATATTTAAATATTCTCTTATAAAATTAATCCTGCAAATTAAAAAAAATCCGGTAATATAATACAGGAAATAATTATTATGACATAATGGAAAGTAGCTATATTTAGAAGGATGTGCTATTGTTAAACTGGATAATTTTGCATGGAGGAGAATTCTATATTAATTCAAATAATATTTAATTATGTAAATTGGTATTATTTTCATAGGAAAATAGTATTATTGAGTTGGTAATTAATTACGCGTATGGTTGAGTTGAAGTTTATTTTTAAAGTTGTATACAATTTTATAAAAGCGCCATCTATCAAATTTTCTGTATACTAATGTAACACCTAGACTCTAATTCATGGACTCATTACATTGAGTCCATGTTATATAATTTAAAACAAAGATGGCGCTTAAAAAGTTATATATAAATTATAAAAAAATAAAAATCTTTCTGGATTTTTATCAGTGCAACCGAATTTTTGAACGAGAATATTACGAGAGTGTACAAAAGAAAAAATATATTTGTAATAAAAATTGAGTAAAATTATAATGCATGTTAGCTTTTAAAAATATACTATCTGTAGCATGAAATATTTATTTTTATGAAATATTCTCAAAACATCGTTGAAGGTTATAAATTTTTCCTACAATATATGGATTTTAAACAGACACAATGAGAGTTTAATGCTAATCCCTCTCATGAGGGGAAAATTATCCCTCCAGTAGCAAATCTATATTTACGAAGGGTTGCACACTTTCATCCATACAGATTAAAAAATTTAAAATCTGATGCATTTTTAGTTTTTACAACCAAATATTTTTATTACTTACACCTTTGTTTTTATTCCAGCCGTTATATTATTTCAATAAAAACTTATATGTTCTTACATGTGTACATTTTTGTAAAATATGCATAAATTGAAAAGTCTATGGACTACATTGAATATATTGTGATTGCTATTTGCTTATCGATTATAATCAATTTTACACATCATTAGTGAATCGTGAAAATAAAATATAATCTTTTATGTCCATTTTCAGACTTTAAACCTCCATATCATTAATCATAATCGTCGTAGTGTCTGCTATACCGATTATTGTTCAATAGGCTTAATATTCACAGATGCAGCAAAGTGTGTTACATTTCTCACGACCCTTGCATTTACGAGATAGATCATTGTAGTAGCACTTGTTCCCCGGGGCATTGGGGCGAACATGTGGCGTTTTGTCCATTTTAATGAACCATCTTTTATTTACTTTTGAAGCGTGCGGTACTCTTTCAATTATGTTTTATTGTTTGAATACTTACGTTTTGAATGTTGTTAGATTTGTATTTAACTATTATGTTCAAAAGGATAGGTAATGAGATATTTATAAAGAATATTAGAATTTCTAGCTTCTGTCCGCGGCTTCCTTCACATTAAATTCTGGGTATAAAGATCAACAAAAGTTATCCTAATCCAGCTAATAGCTTAAACGTAATTTCATCAAAATCCGTTCAGTAATTGCGGCGTGATTGCAAACTTTCACTTTTATAATATTAGATAGTAGGATGAATAAATAATTCATATGAAAAAATAACTAAAAACGACAATGATTAGATTGTTGTTACTAACATTACCATCTCTAGATCATACCCTCAATCACGGATAAATGCACTTTTTGTGTTTAATGCTTGGAGCATAA
>LQNK01002029.1:177454-187572 GCA_001586405.1 Phoebis sennae
AAATAACTAAAAACGACAATGATTAGATTGTTGTTACTAACATTACCATCTCTCGGTTATGTAACTTCATGGTCCATGTAACTTCTGATCCCGGTATCTGGGAATTTCTGGTTTAAAAACCTGGCCTGTGTCAATTTTGGACCCATAGTTATACCAAGTTTAATCCAAATTTGTCCAGAAGTTTTTTCGTGGAAAGCAAAAATACAACCATCCATACTCGGACACTTTCGCATTTATAATATTAGTCAGATCATACCCTCAATCACGGATAAATGCACTTTTTGTGTTTAATGCTTGGAGCATAAAATGCAGCAAACATAAAAATGTACTCGGGTTTTAATATCATTTAAAGAAGATTTTTATTTAAAAATAAGCAATGTAAATTAAGAATGTTAATCTAGATAGAATGAACTAAAACGGAAAGTTCAAAAGTGAATGGACGCCCTTTAGCATAATGTCCTTATAATAAGTAATAATGATAATGCCTATGGCAAGGTAGGCCATGAATACGAAATGAATAAATCCAATTTGAACTAGACCACCGAGTTTTATGCGAAAACTTTCCTTCAACGGTTGAACTTTGGTGAAATGTAGAACTGTTTTTAGTAAAAATGTAGGTAAGACATTTCGAGTCCGTTTTCCTTCGTGGAGTTAAGCTTTGAAGACTTAGGTGAAGATGAATCTTTGCGAAGTTCAAATTACTGTGAAATAAGTACGAGTTCGTATATTTCTTTTGTACTGAGATCTGAGGGTACTTGTAAATGCCACTTGCCTTACGGGTTAATTGGTAGTTGAAAAAGTTTTAGCCTTTTTATGTTCCCTACACATTTACTAGATTACGTATTTTATAAACTTTAAAGTAGTTATTTACTTTATAAATTAAACATTTAAATTGAAAGATTAGTCATAATATGTTAGAAGTATTCCTGCAAGTAGGTTTAATTTTAGATAATTTTTAATTTGTTTTCCAAATGGTAAAATTGTTCCTATTTTGAATATCCATTTGTTCGAAGAAACTATGTAATACATATTTATATTACTCAAGCTTATAGAGTCTTATTCAGAGGGGTTTTTACAAACTTCATTACACTAACAGAAAGTTTTGATAGAATCCGACCTCCCGCCGATATGAACGTATCGTCACGCTGGGTCCCAACATGGAAAATACACAACATTTTTATACACAATAAAAATGGTCCCAAAAATTATGACAGTCATAACTAACAGCCGTCTTCGGAATTTTAACGAGCAATATTCGGAAACGCAGATTCAATTTTCTTGTTGCGTACGAACGTTATATGATTTTATTGTATTAGGGAGTACGTCGTAGTTCTGTTCCTTCGTTTCAATTCACATTTGTGGTTGAACCGTGTCAATTTGCCTAGACTGTTTCTTTGATGCGAATTCGATTTATGGATGAAATAAATGAATCTAGAATATATTTTATTCGCTGAAAAAAATGTATCTAGTCACTTCTGTATTGTTATATGTTTGTATGCATTTCCTTTTGACAATACTTCGTAGATGATGCCCAGCTACTATGTTCTATATTCTTTAGGTAGTAAGCTATTTTATAAATCCATAATAGATTCAGTAAACACAAAGGGACTCTATAGTCTATATAAAAACAATATTTCTTTATAGGTCATTTACAAACAACAAGAATTTAAGAAATAGAGCCTAAGGAGAGTTTAGTTCGATGATATCGTTAGAATCAAATTAAGTTTGGAATGTACTCACTCCTTTATTTGAACTAACTATATATTATTGTAGGCATCAAAACTCAGTGAGTAATAATCATTATAATTCAGGCTCGTAAACGGTCGACATTAGCATCGGAGTAATCAACTATTCCGATTTCTAATTGGTTTAAGGTAATAGTTACGTTGCTATCCTTTGAAGATAGTAATTATATATTTACTAAGAGAAAGGTTTTATATTTAATTCACTGCTTAAGTGATTTTGGTGAATTAGCGAGGGATGTTAAAATAATTTAAAGTTACTCATGGAAAACTATCAAATGTGATGGGCATACGGTATTTTTGTATTTATTATTATGTTCTATATTAGTTCGAACTCCGAATTTTGTTAGTAAATTCACTAGTTCAATAAATTACCCATACTTATTTTTCCCGCGACTTCGATTGCGTTCAATTTATCACTGGAACCTGCTAATTGCTGATATGTATACCAAATTTCATTATAATCAATTCACTCATTGCGGCGTGATTGACACACAAACATATAAACATTTACATTATTAAGTTTTAGTAGGGTAGGAAAGAGGAAGGATGACATGATATAAGTTTTATACTATAAATTATACGTACGATATACGCTATACTAGAGTGACGCTGAAAAGCAAATACAAACTTCAAAAGCAAATACAAAAATGTTCGTATAGTTTGACACGCCACGTCACGAGGGCTTCGTAATTTTCAAATTTCACTGACAGTCACTCGAGTCTTCGGCACACTCCATCTACCTTTTATTCTCTAATCTGCGATTAGAATGAAGACTTTTGTAAAGAAATACAATCATCCTGTGTTTTTGCCCATAAAAAGTACGCGTATTTACACTAAATTCTGACTAAATAGAAGAACGATAAAAGCCTTCAAAAATACCAGAAAAACCAAAGTACAATGTGTAATTCCGGTCGAAATTCCGCATATGAAACCAATAAATAAGATGGGCGCAAACTATTCCGTATTACCTACAAGCATCTTAGAGTAAGTGGGCGAAATTTTATCAGTTTTTCTATCAGCATTCTAGTGGGTGTTCCAATATTCAGGTGCGGTCCCTTGGCGCGCGTTGGTCTTTGGCCGTGAAAACCTTAAAATATTTACATCGTACCGTTCAGAGAAAATTGCGTACAGTTATTTCGGCTAAGAATGGCCTCGTCTGTTTCCCGTGTTATGTAAGATTTTCTTCGAGGGAAATGGGTACGGTGAATATGAATTGTTCATGCTATGCAAGTTTTTGTACAATATTTGCAATCTTTGTGAAGTATGTAATTGACTCAATTGATATCAATGCAGTCTGTGATTGCTATTAATCATCTTATCTGGAAAATGTCTGCTTTATTGACGGTTATTAGGAATGTTAGATGATCAACGTCAAATGAGATATTTTGTTTGTTTATTTTTATAGAAATATCAACATAATACAGCGTCACTAGAGTATGCGATACCTGTAATATTTTAGTATTAAGACCGATTACCTACACTATTTATATTGGATGTGGATTTTGTTTAAAAGTATTAAGACAAACATAAAAACAATAAATTTAATGATTTATTTAGGTACAATAAGATCGAAATGGTTATTTCATAAACTTTTCATTTTAAATTAATAGTTGATATTCAAATTATGACAATAAATATGAAAATGTATGAGTATGTGGGAGTAGAGCATGCTTCGGCATTTTTGTACTGATCAGCCCCAGGAGTTCGGCGCCAAGGTGACATATTATAGATGAGTTTTGCATTATTAAAAGAGCAGGAAGACTGAAGAACCATTTTTTCGACCCTTTGGACTTTTACCCTGATTATTTCATATCCTCTAGTAGAGTATAATTGCGGTATCAATAGTAAACGCTGGTCATAGAGTGTAGAGCAGGGATTGCGAACCTTTTTGCATTAAGGTGCCTTCGTTTGTCCTAGACATGACAGAACCTCGACATTCTGATTTTTGGGAAAATAATAAATACTATCAACTCATGAATAAAGTTTGATATGAAGGTAGCGCAAGAACAAATACCTAGTTACTTTTTTATTGCATAATTAATTATGAGATTACGTGCCCAAAATATTAAGTGCATTATTAAATGTACGCAAATGGTTTGCCATCTCTGGTGTAGAGTCTAGTCGCTGGTTCTTTTAAGTTTTTCTGGAGCCTTAAAATTACTATATTCTGTATTCTTATGTCATAGAAATTACTCATTAGCCTGTCAATAATAGATACGTAACTCGCTTGGGAAGGAAAAACTGACAAAGAAATGTGTGAGAAAGTTTAAATAGCCGTGGTTACAATAGTTATTATAGAGAAAAGGTTAATTTGCTTAGATAATGGCGGTATTTCTTAGTGTGGTGAAGTTAACTGAAAAATTGTATGTTTGTGAGGATTCTAATTCGTTAGGATTTACCCGTGACTTCGCTCCCCTAAATATTCCTTATAAATTTTACGGGAATAGTACCTTCCTACGTTTTTCGGTATAAAACTTTTATGGGCTTCTTCATACTCCCAACTAATATGTATGCAAAGTTCCAAGAAGATTGGTTGAATGGATGAAGCAGATAACAAACAAACCAGATTAACTTTCGAAATAATAATATTAGATGCGATACGTCTGATTGTAATGGTGTACAATAAAGAATTTTTGTTTGTTTGTTTGTACCTGATAGATCTTTGAGCTACTGAGACGATCAAACTGGTTTACTTCAAACTAGAGTACATTACACTTATGCCAAAATAAAGTTAAACATATTAGTAATAAAACATTAACAATTTGTGATATGTAAAGGGAAAAAATGCTAATATCTTAATTGTTACAATTGGGATATTTGTATTTTTTTTCTATTTAGTTAAACATGATTGCTCTATTTTATAATGTAATATCTATGTACCTATCGCGTTTTATGCCATCAATGAATTAGTTTTATATACATTTCAATTTAATATATATTTTATATTTCAGTTTAATATACATTTTATGTTGTAGGTTCTATATAATCTGTTCACTATTATCTTAGGATCAGGAAAAACTTTCTTCGGAAAGGCTCAAGCGTCACAAAGGAGATTAATCCTTATTTGGGTTGTGCTTTATCTACCTACATCTGCTTTTATCTCGTAACTAGCTGTGATCTGCGGTTTCACCCGCGTATATCTATTTTTCCCGTTCCTGTGGGATCAAAATCCTTTCTCAGCGGATGCCTACGTCATAACGTCTATCGGAATGCCAAATTTGAGTCCGATCCGTCCAGCGATTTGGGCTATGCGTTGATAGATCACTATGTCAGTTAGTCACTTTTAAGTTTTATATATATAGATGTACTAGCTGAGGCCACGAAAGCCATAGTGGCCTGACTGATTTTTTTTTCAATATTATTCATCCAGTTAAAATTGAACACCTTAACAAAACCAGGGCAGAATAAAAGTGCCCTAATATGCTATTATATAGTGAATAGTCGTGTCTCACAAAAAAAACAGTTGGGCCACTCTCGTGGGATTCGAACTCGCACACAAACCAACATTATGTATATGTTTCTTCTACACTAATATTATAAAGAGGAAATATTTAATTTTGTTTGTTTGAATTGAATAGTCCCAAAAAATATTTTACTATTGGCATATTTAATTATCCCTGATGAACATAGGCCATATTACTTATAGGTGTTATAATATTATGTTATGGGAGCGAAGCCACGAAGAACAGCTAGTTAATAAATAAGTATGTTGTTTTCTGCCTCTTTTCCGCAGTACCTTGGCAACGGGTCGAGATTTTTATCACCAGCGATGGTTTATGGGTTTTAGTGACATAGGCTATTTTTTAGGGGAAATGGAGGTCACCCTCCCACGTGAAATATGAAGTAATGTGAATAACGTTGTATGCTCGTATGAACTGAGTAGTTTTTGGAAGGAAAAACTTAATATTACATTGCTTTGTTTTTATGCATTTAAGTCGACATTTACAGACAAAACTGACATTGGTGGGAGAAATTTGTGTAGATAATTTAAAATTAATAAGTTAGTCCTACTATCCTGTTAATAATATAAATGTGAAAGTTTTTACGTTTGTGTGTCAATCAACCCGGACTACTAATCTATTATCTACTAATCGGATTTTGAAGAAATTACATATATAAACTATTAACTGGATTAGGCGATAGACTACTTTTTATTGATCGTGAATAATTGCATAAAAATATAACATTCAGAGCTTGTTAAAACATGAAAATACAAAATACTATTCCCAATATATATTTTAGCGAAATATACTATATACAATATTTTTATTCTACTAGCTTTAAGCTACTACACGGATAAAACCTTGAGGAACAATTGTTTTAATATAATATAATAATGAACTGTTATAATTAAAATACCTATATAAAAGTTATTAAAGCTCTAAGCTTAGGGCTTCTTTGCTATCAGTACGTTTATTTTGATAAATTATTCTCTAGAGATGCTTAGGTGTTGTCTTATAACTGGGCTGTTCAAGTTTACACCTAGCTCAGGAATAAATTTATTGCTATTATTCTAGAATATAGTTTCTGAAGGATGAAAATGAACAATACTAGTTACTTAATATTTATGTTTATGCTTTCCCCTTTTATTATTAGAAATATTGTATTGTGATTGTGCGGATTTAGAATTTAATTTTTCTTTAAATCATATGTTTTAATAGTTATAGTTTAAATAAATATCCTTTATTTATTATTCTTCTTGTATTTTACTATTAACCACCAATCGTTTTCCAGCTAATTTGAAATTGTTTATTTTATATATATATTTTTAATGTGTTTCTTGTGTATCTCTTTCTTTTAATTGTGTGCTGTGTACCTTTCTTCTGAGAATATTATTTTTATCTTATATTAATTTAAAATCCCAAATTGACCGCGAGCGAAGCCGCGGGTGAAGGCTAGTAATTACTATTTTTCTGTTTGCATCATAAATTTGTAAACCAATTAAAGCAATTTTTGAAATTGTCATATGAATATTGTAATAGCGAAGCTGTTCATACTCGTGCCTACGGTTCATACCCTTGAAATCACTCTATGACTACTTGTATTCTTAATTGTGGTTCTTAAGTCAAAAACAAATTTTAAATTACCGTTATTGTTTTAGATCTACAATAAAATCAGAAGTACACTCAAGTAATTAGCGATAAAACCTTAATACCGTTGTCCGTTTGTCCTTCTGTAGGTCAGTACCAATTTGACGGAAGTTGTAAGGCCGTGTATATTTGCTGTATCCACAACTCGAGGTTTGTGGTAATTATAGTGTAAATGGACAAACTCGCAAATATTTATTATTTGAATAAGTTTTTTTACGGAAAGAGGCCATGTAGAGTCTTATATTAATATTTTTTTTTATTTTTTCGAAGTGTATCATTATTACCTTTTTTTAATGACTTTCTACTAAATAAACGGGTAAACAATTCGGGTTGTACTTTTTTGTTTGTTAAATAAATATTAAAAAATTTCGCTTCAATAATTACTTACTGTATCTTTATTGCCTATGTGTTGTTTAGTTGAAGTAGACTCAAAATATCAACGTTAAATTGAAGTCAGTAAATAATTTTATGAACAAGTAAAAGACCGATAGTCAATATCTCGCGATCTAATTTAATTATTGCACGATCTCTTTCTATTACACAAGCCAGACATATAAATAAAGTTTCCTTGAAACATGAAAGTGATAATTAACCAGGACTTACTGCAGCAATGAAATCCTACACAAATTAACACTCAAATTATTTACTTCAAATACACGTAATATCCAAAAATATAACGTCCTTTACATAGACAAGGTTCTAATTACAAACCAAAATGTGCATAGTATTTATTGCAAGCCCAAAAACAATTTTTGGAATTCTACCGTAATAAGTTTTTGAATGCAATGCAATCACATGCAATGCTGAAAAGAAATTGAGAGAATTATTGTTATCTCTGTCTAACATTTGTATTGTTTGGTATGCACATGAATAAGATATATGCCAGGTACAAAACGATATCACGTTAAGTCAGTTAGTGCAGTGTTGTGCTGGCGTGCGGACGTGTAAACAGTGGCGCTTTATTTACAAACTTTGTCGATTATTTTGGTTATGAATACGTTGCCATATGACAGCCGCGAAGCAATTCTCGTGACTGTTAACGAATAATTAAGTTTGTTTTTGTTGAGTTTTTATTTGTTTTGTGTATGTAACCTTGTGTTTTGTTTCGCCGCAAGATTTTCGAATCTATTTTGGCGGTTATGATGTAACAACAGTCCCTAGAATGGGAACAGGGTGCTGAGGGATCATGCACACTTCAATGATGATGGTAAGATTATTTTTAAATTTAAATAAATTAAATATAGCTTCAGTTGTCCTTGTGTTTAAAGTTGTCGATGACTATTAAGATAAGATAAACATTTAAACGGACAGGTAAAAATAAATTCATGGAAATAAAGCGATCCCAATTGACGTCAGATTGTACTATATTTATATCTGTGAATCTAGTAACTTTAATAATTTCTTAATGGATTCTTATGGAGTTTTAATACTATAAATAATAGACTCTACTTTTTCCACGATTTCGTTAATTTGTACTAGAGTTAAAAGTTTATGTAGTTTACGAACAATTTATTTATTTACACTATTGTAACGATTGATTAAGTGAATTAGTTAATTTTGCATATGGATTTCCATCAAAGAGTTGCAATACATTCAAGTAAATTTATAGTACAAAATCTTAACAAACATTCTTTCTTCCCCAATTTTGTGCAAACTTGATCTGTTTTGCGTGATTGAGAAACAAATATACAAACTTTCATTTTTATTACATTAGTAGTACAAGTAGTATGTTAGTTATACTATGTGTTACTTCATAACACGTATTGTATAAGAACCCACCTGGGAACAGCCTTGCATTCAATAAGGGTCAATTAAACATTATTGTAATAACACCGGTGGAGTTATCTTCTACATACCGCTTTGCTCGCGTTAAGTTCAGGGTTTATAGATCTATAAAAAGTAATATATTATTTTATCCTACTATTAGCCTTTTTGTATACGAAATTCTATCCAAATCTGTTAATCGTATTAAGAGGTTTTTTAAACGATGTACTTAGTTGTGCAGGTCCGAAGAATGTTAAATAAGTTTGTGGGAATCAGTTTTTTATTAGACAATTTTTTGTCTAAAATTTCAGAGAAATAATTCTTAACCCGTAAGTGCAAGGTTTTTATCTAATAATACATTTATTAATTTAAATGAACAATACTCCTATGAGTAATAAATAATTTAATCTTAATTTTATCATCTCAATATGTAGCTCTACACAATGTAGAGTTAGCAATTTAACCTCAAAACTCTACTTACGTTTTGTATTGTAGAGACTTATTATTTAGTCATTTAAAGTTCCTTAACGTTTTCTTACGTGGCTGAATCTAGCTGACAAAACTAGCTGGCAAAATGCAAAACTTCCGTGCGCGACTGTACCTCGATTAAAATTGATATAACTTTTGTTTGGAAAGCAATAGGAACTTGAAACTTTGTCAACATGTTAAATACTTATTTAAAAACATAAATAAATGTAGAAGCGACGAAAAATTTGGTACCTTTGGCATTTAGGGAACATAGTTTATTAACGCCCTACTGCTGTAGTAAAAGTGACACAACTTCCATACGCAAGCTACTAGCGTTCTGAAATTCAGCATAGATGTTCAGTAGACATACAGCAATAGCCTGATAATGTCGAAAGTACGGCGCAAGAAATATAAATACGCGAATTTTGTCTTTTTTTGGGTACATAACCCATCGACGTCGTACTGCTGGGTTAGAAGTGATACAAATCCTACACGCAAGCCGCGAGCGATCTGAAATTCAGCATACATATTTGGTAGACATACAGAAATAACCTCAATGTATCAAAACTACGGCGCAAGAAATATAAATACGCGAATTTCACCATCCAAGGGACATAGTCGAAAATCGTCATTTTGCTGTACCAAAAGTGATATAACTCCCACACGCAAGCTACTAGCGGTCTGAAATTCAGCATGGATATCGAGTAGACGTTCAGGAATAACCTGAAAGTTTCAAAAGTTCAGCGCAAGAATTATAAATACGCGATTTTTTACTTTTTGTAATTTATGAACTTTACATGGGCCCACTAAAAGCTATCAGCTAGCCAGACGCAAGCTACTAGCGTCCTGAAATTCAGCATAGATATTCAGTAGTAATGTAGGAATAGGCTGAAAGTTTCAAAACTACGGCGCAGAAATGATAAACCCGCGATTTTGCCTTTTTCGGTACATAGCCTAAGAATCACATTACATAGCCTATACTACCACACCTAAACACTTGTCAGCTACCTAGACGCAAGCCGCCAGCGAGATGAAATTCAGCATACTTATC